>APFE030875959.1:63344-81839 GCA_000404065.3 Pinus taeda
TAGAGCGTTTACATCAAGATATAAAAAAATAGAGTGTTCTGGGACATGTGGCTTTCAAAGCCTACAAAATGTGTAAAAGAGTTAGAAAGGCTATCAGCCTGCACGGTGCTCATGATAACATGAGACCACTCTAATCACTTAGCCTAATAGCCGATGTAGTGTCATAGATACTCCCACTGTGTGTCTCTACCAATGCAGTGGCACCTCATCAATAATGGCATACTCTAGGACTCCTCTAGTTATCGCCTCCAATTTGCGCCCCATTTCAGCTAAGGGGTCTGCCCCTTCTTCATAGTGTGCGCCCACTATATGATGAGAAAATCTCCATGCTATTGGTAACATGCCAGGTGGTCTCTCTGGTCCCACATCTGCACATTTATCACAAGTTGAATCTCAATTTACACTTTTACAAAAAATCATAAAACTTGAAAAAAATCCAAAAAACAAGTTTTTACCTGCATCAGTCCACTGTTCTCCTGGTTGCAGAGGTCGATCTGGATCCCACCTAAAATCCATACCAGCATAAGCATATTCATCTATGTTGGCTTAGTGGGGCTTGACCTAGGTTCAGAAGTGATTTAGCCAAGAAAATCCCGGTACTACTGGCCCTTTCGGCAACAGTTCGCGGAGCACGGACTGAGGTCTCACCCAAAGTAGTATGGGAGGGTACTAGAACTAGGTTTCTGCACCCTGAGGATGTCTGATAGGAGGTGATTGGTACACGGTCCAACCTTCAGACTTACTGTGCTACGCGCATCAGCGGGCACCCCGCATCTTGCGATACTGTCTTAAGGTAGTTCGAGCCGCAATGCGACCTGTGCTATTTACCCAAGTCTTCCTTAATTAGGCTCTATTATCTAATTACTTAGATTATTTTCATATATAAGCATTCATACAAGTGTTCATCAATTGTGCATAGTAAGTAAATAGAGTAAAAGTCATGCATAACATCAAAATACGGATTCAAGAATAGATGCACAGAGTAAAATTCTTTTTATTAACTTGCAATCCCAAGTACAGAGCCGACTCCACCCTGCACACTCAGCTGCAGGGGTCTGCACACTCAGTTGCGTACTCTACTAAGCCTCTACGCACTCAGTTGCTTCCTACTACTATGACCCAGTACACTTCAGATCCAACTCTAACCTCAAACCATGCCTTCACTATTCTATCTATCAATACTCCTCTTTACACTTAGAGCCTTGCTCTATTTATACAATCCCATGGTTCGTGGACCATGGGTAGGCCGACACAACTTTACATTAAATTATAATATTTTAGGGCGGACATCCCTATGGTTTGTCCTAGACTTTGCACTCTACACTCGCAATTCGTGAAGTATTACAATATAATTGACCAAAACTTGGGCTTTGATCCCCAAAAACATGCTCTGGGGGATCCCATGCCCAACAGGACCCCAAAACAATCATCGTGACTCGTCCCGAGTCACTCTGCTGGTGTAGAGATCTTGGCACGGAGCCCCTCCAACTGTGCTTGTGCTGCGTGAAGGTCCGTAATACACTGTTCTGCCATCTGCTGGATCTGCTCTACTCTTTCTACTGAATGCTCACCGTTAGGGGCAAATCCCTGTCTTGAGGCATGCATCACCTTCATCTGTGCAAGATTTCCTTCGATATCGGTAGTGATGACGAAGGCCTCATCAATCCAAGGCTAGACACCTGCTTTAAGTATTGCCTCTTTCTGTCGCTGCATCCACCTGTTCCTTCAATGCCTTCACCTGCTGTAGCTTCGTCAGCCGTTGGGTCAGGACAACTGTTTGCACCATTCTGTGCACACTGTCATATTGCACTTGAAGCTTCCATGCCTCTGTTTCCAGGTGTTGTATGGTGGGGTCCTTCTGTAAGGAAGTGAGGACTGCGAAGGATTCTTCCAACATAGTAGTACAGTTTTGCATTGCCTGTCCTATTTCCTCCAGCTCTTTTTGGATAGCGCTAACACAATGTTCCCTAAATTCTGGGGTGTGGATGACTGCGCCTTTAATTGCAGTTTGGAAATCTTAAGGTTGAGGTCCAGCTGTATCCTCATTGCTTCCTCCTTTGCCTTACGGAATCCACTAGCCAATCTATGGATTCACACTCTTACTGGTAGATCTGTCGCAATATATAGCTCTAGAACACGGCCACATGCTTCCTCTACCATTTTCTCCAACTGTTGATTCTGTGCTAGCACTTCATCGCATTGTAGATGAAGCTGCTCGATCTTGATGCTCTGTTAGCTGAGCATTTGTACTGTGCATCCTTCCCTAGCGCAGAGTTATGCTATCGCTCCATCCTGTAGCTGGTATAATGTATCTCGCGGAAGGGCAGCCAACTTTAGGCCAAGTCCCTTGATTCGACCCACTGCGGCTTTGTCGTCCATGCTTTCCACTGTTAGTGCTCCTTCTGGAAACACGATGGTGTTAGCCATTTTGGCCCGCAACAACTGCTCCATTGCCAGTGTACCTGCGACACCATAGGTAGCTACCGTTCCCTCCTGTGGGGGCCGCACCTAAATTTCCTACAGTTGGGCTCTGAGGGCCCCCAACACATTTTGCTGCTCTATCATCGCTTCCTGGAGCACTTCCCTGGTGACCTAGCAAACTGTGTCGCCATTGTCGTAGAGGTCACCCTATGTCAGTGTAATAGGTTCACTGTCTAGTTTAGAAGCCTTGGTCTTCTTCCATGGGCCTGCTCGTTCTATATCGCGCGACCGTTTTAGTTGTGTAGATGTCATGCTTGGCTCCGCACCTTCTGCTGTGTCCTTTGTTCCCTGTCCCATGGTCAAGTCCGGGCCTCCTTCCTCCTGCGTCGTGGTGGCCCTTGTTGCCTGTGCTGTTGTTGCTTTTTCGGTGGCCTTCACTGCCTCATGGGTAGTCCTTATCTTCGTGGCTAACTGCTCGTTGCGCTTCTACTATGCCAACAACTTGGTGGCATCTTTCTGTTTTTGTATGCTGTCTTATCGTGCTCCACCAGATTCGGGGCACGCCACTCGGGAGGACATGAGTCGAGCATGGTGAAAATGGCATCATCAATAGTGATGAAAGGAAGTTTGGTCCAGTTCTATGCCGGATCCTTACGTGCCTTAATATACACATTGAGCATATCTGCCTTGAAGTTTGCAAAGCTCCATAGACTGTTGTACACTATGGGGGATAGACACAGCCTTCTGTTAATCCACATTCGAATGCTTGCTTCCATGAGCACCCAAAAGATCTTAGTCTCACAGATCCGCATGGTGTCCTTCGTAGCCCAGAGCGACGCATATTTGGAAACCTCTGGCAAGTCTTGTTCAATATGAGGAAACTAAGTGTCCTTCTGCAGTTCCCCTGTCACCAATAAAATGGACAAGAGCAACCATGCATAGTGGAAGGTCTTGCTCTACTCTTGAGATTCTTTACAATTGGTCAAAAACTCCTCATAGAGGAACTTAGCCCAGTTGAACTGGACCCCCTCCGTGCACTATTCGGCCAATGCAACCATGAGCACTGGTACCTCATCACTGTGACATTTTCTCATCACTTACCTGGCTAGCAGTTGGGTGGCTACGTGCACCCCTTTGTCCTTAATGCTAGTGATGAAATAGCTTCTCTTCTTCTTTTCCAATTTCTAGTTATTTTTCATGGCCTCTGCGAGCGCCAAATCTTTGCTTTTGCCAGCTATATTCGCGGGGTCCTTTCCCTTACAGGGAAGCCGAGAAATCCTGTGGATAAGCTCCGCCATGATGTGAATGGGCTCCTCCAGCCAAAAGTACCCATCGTGTACTAGGCAAAGTAGCTACCTGATGACAAAGATTGTAATTGGTGCGCAGTGAAAATGTGGAATCCATAGTAGGTGGAGTAGCCCGGCCTTCTCCACACCGCGCAACCATTTATGCGGTTCTAGCATTGTAACATACCCCTCCTTGCTTTGTTTCATGAGGTTCTCGGTCTGTAAATGTGGGAACTTTTCACTGTCCATGAGATCCCAGTCTTCAAATTTCATTGTGGGCACTCAACCTTGGGCCAAGCCTTCGAACAAAACTCCCTTTGGGAGGAGCAGGGTTTGGAGTGCACTCTTAGTGGCATCCAGATCCTTAGGTACCTTAACTTTCCCTTTTTGTGGGGGAACATATTCAGGCAGTTGTGCTGCAACGCGCACTGGCTGGATGTCTTCTGTCATCCCTTCATCTGCCTCTATCTCATATACAAGGGCCTATAGTTCCTCCTCCTCATCGTTTGTCTCAAGGTTGGCAGCCTTGCCCTTTCCCCCATGGAAAGTTTACCAAACCTTGGATTTCATGGGGACATGCAGACTGGTGCCCTTGTCTACTTATCCTTCTTGGGCCTTGGCATCCAAGGTGATTTCGGGATTTCTGGCGCATCCCCCACTGGTGCCATAGGATTCTGCGTGGCTTCCTCGGTGGTAAACCCACACCTATCCTGGTAGTTGTCATCTTGTTTGAGTTGTCTGTAGTTGTTCGTGACTTTGGGGGCTCAAACACCACTTGGCACTCAACACTCTGTGCTCTTTGTAATAGCTTAAATCTCAAACAAACAAGTGTTGTCTCGTGTCCAGCCTTGGTGGTTTTATAGTGTCTTTCGAATTTGAATTTGACCTTTCCCCCCATTTCTGAGTCATTAATGCATTCTTGGAAGCAGATCGTCCAAAATCTAGCTTTGACTTTGTGTCTTAATTGCCTGCTGCCCACTCCTCATTGTCTTAAATTGGACATCTTTTCATGAACAATGACACCAACGGTCACTTCCCAGCCTACCTGCGTGGCAACGCAGTCCCTTCTACATAGGCGCGACACTTGTGATATGCTGATCTTGCGTGCACCTCCTTATCACACAACTCCCCCTCAAACTCTTTTATAGTCTTGCGCACTCTTTCAACTACTTGGAGCACTGAGACTGTGCTCCCTACAACTAGTTAGGTGGTTGCACCACTCGTGCAAGACTTCAATTCAATGTTTAGTCTAGTTCATGGGCATTGTTCAATTACCCTTGCGACAGTCAGCACCGCGCATTCTTCCTTATGCGGTGCGCTCCCCTGGCTACTTTCTTTGGTAAGGTGCGGTTGCAGCCATGGTAGCAGAGTCACAAATTCTCGGCGACAATATTCTAATGGAGTTGTATGGCTATCTGTATCTTGTTTTGTTATTCTTAGTTTATAGATGAGACATGCTTGTGCAATTTCATTTTCTAGTTTTTTGATCTCCGCATCCATTAACATGCTTTTCTTTGTCAGTCATACTCGATCTTCTTCGAGTTTGTGAAGTTTAAGGTTCCCTCGCTGAATGGATTCCTAAATCTACATATGTTTTCCCTCACGCAGCTGCATAATTCCTTCGTCTTGGTCCTTGCGTACTGTCCCAATTGTGTGAGGATTCCTTTCCTCCAAAATTATGGTCTCGACTCTGCTCCTCAGTTTTGGAATCATCTCTGCGCTTAGGTTTTTGCAAATGGTCCTATAGGCCCATTGAACCGCTGGCACGTGTAGGTGCCAATCAGTTCTTCTCACCTAGCAAACCCTGTTCAGGACTCTACACACCTTAGTGAAGCTTCCACATGGAATGTTTGTGGTGCCCTTCACCTTTCCTGCTGCTGCATCTTATTCCGAATTTCGATCCTGAGTTTGGGGTGTGCTTGTGTGGGCCACACATCACATCTTTGTACCCATTGAGATAGGTGGGTGTGAAAGTTGCTTCGTCCTTTCTAAATGACTCTTGTTCGAAGCTGGGGGCTTGCAAACCGTAGGCGCATCATCCTTCTACATCTACGCTATTCCTCAAAATTTCCTTGATGTGTACCTCGCCATCGTGCGGGTGTTGCGCATAGTGCCCACTTAAACGCATCGAACTGCTGCTGTTCTGGTACTGTGCTTTCAAATTTTCTTAGGAATTCACCCACCGCCATCAATCCATCATATGTTGGCAACTTTCTTACCTTTGTTGTCACGCAATGCAGTGATCTAACCATCATGTTGCAATTCAACGTTGTCACTTCATGCAACCGATTCTGCCCGCGCTCTACTTCTTCGTCTGAATCCGAAGTGTCAGAGATTTCGTGCTCCCACAAGATCCTCCCATCTACAATTGGATTCACCCAATCCTGGTCTTACCTAGTTATCTTGTAAATATAATCGAAATCATCGTCGCTATCATCATTGTGCACTGGTTTAGTGTAGCATGCTCCTTCAGCGGGGTCCAGTGGGACTAATATGTGTAATGAATTTTCTCAAAGATCATTTTGCGCTTCTTCAGATTGATGACTCCATTCATATTGGTGGCCTAGTCTATTCCTAACAGAGCGGGATAGGGATTGTTGTCATCGACAATCTCTATTACTTCAAAATCTGCTTGCGCGCTTGCGCCTTCAATATCAACTGTTACCCCTTGCAACCTCCCCATGGGCAAAATATTCTGTTGGTTTGTAGTTCGTAATTGAATAGGGGACCATTGTAACACGGGCCTACCCATGCGTTCCCATGTTTGCTTCGGTAATACATTCACATCCGAACCTAGATCTAGGATTACCTGATCCATTTCATACTCACCAATCTGCGCAATCAACCTCATTTCCCTTCTAGTGCGCAATTCATGCTTCCCCAGTTCTGGACTACACGTGGTTCTCCTGATCCCGTGCACCTGGTGAGCAGCTCCTGTGGTCCTTTAATTACCTTGCTGTCGTGAAACAGTTTCATGCATGTCTCTAGAAAGGTAGTGAGCATTGAAGGATCCATTCCTGGCTCTGGTTGATCCCTACTACTTGAAGTGGAGGTCTTCGTGAAGCTCTTCTTAACTTCCATGAATGTCTCCTTTACGTGTTCTAAGTCAAACTCGGGTTCCTTTGTAGGAGCCTTGCGAACCCACGTACTTTCCTCTCGCTGCTTCCCTGTATCCTCTCTCGTGGCCGTATCGCTTCTGAGCATCATGTTTACATTTGGGTCCTCTTTGTGCAACTCAGACCTCATCATTTGTATATTCTGGGTCAGGGGAGGCTGGAATACCCCTTTTTTGTGCATCCTTGTGATCAACATATGGGAGTCTATTATTTCATGATCAAACTGAGCACAATACGAACAAGATATCCTCATCGAGTTGGTATAATCGTGGGCATAGTGCCCTAGTCCTCCACAATTGTAATAGATTAATTGTCCACGACCCTTTCCTGGTCCCATTCCACCTCGTCCTCAACCTCACCCCTGAAATCTAGTACATGCCATCCCTGCATCTGGGTCGAGGGATCGCGTTTCAGTTTGCATCCTATTGGTAGGGGTCCGATCCATCATTAGCTCATAACTGCGGCAAGTGTGCTCATTGTGGCCTACTGACCTACAGAAATTACAAAACAATTGCTGGGGTGTCTGTGTATATTTCTGCAACAAATGACAATTATCCGTTGTGTATTTCCCTCCTATCTGACAGATCGCGCACCATAAAGTAGGTGCCTTACTCAACCCTGCCAGTGCCTTCGGTCTTAATGACATTGGCCCTCCTCCTGCCAAGTAGTTCGTGAACACTAGACAATGACCCTTGTCATGGCCCTGGCCTTTGCATTTTATGCACCATACTTCCTTGCACACTTCTAGCCGTGGTGCTCTGTCTTGCTTCAAAATTTGCATTTCCAAACACAGATTTTGTAGTTGTTCGTGGATTTGTTGAACTCCTAACCCAGGGTATCAGGGTCTCATGTAATCTCATTTACATTTCCAACACTTCGGCCTGGGTGGAAAGTTTCTGTTGTGACAGTGCCGTCCTCAAGTGCGATGTTAGGGATGCTACAAACCATACGTGATGCTGTCTATCTGTCAATGTTATATTGGCTTCGCGGATCGTACTCTTCAACCGTTGATCCAGATCTCAGGGAGTCTCGCCCGAAAGCATCGCAATTTCTTTAAATCCGATGATTGATTGTGTTTTTGATTTTGGCTTGCTAAATTCCTTGTTCAACGCGTTCTAGATCTCTACTAACCCTACGTTTAGGTGGTCGTTAGAGTGCTTGATATACAAGGTAAATGCATGATCCTGCAGTGTGCTCACCAATGTAGCCTTCTTAATATTGTCGTCCATGACACCTTGTGCTTCCCATACTACTCTTACCATGAACCAGAATTGGTCTGGATCTTCATTCCCTACTCCTCTAAATACTGGTAGTTTGATCGTGCTTGCCATACTGAACTGTGGAGGTGGTGGAGGTGGAGTGGTTGGAGATGGAGGTGAGAGAGGTGAAGCGGGTGGCGGTGTGGGTGGAGGTGGTAACCGCCAAATGCACTACCTTATCAAGCTGACTGCACTTCTCGGAGAGACCTTAGTGAACTCTTCCTTGCTCTCTCATGAGGGTGAAATTAAGGGACTGTTTTCTAATTCTTCTATACTTTTGTAGATCTTTCCGCTCTGCATAGTCCCAAACATTAATGTATTCGCATGACCCTTTTTTCACAAAATAGCATCTTAATCCAAGTATTCAAAGATTTAATATACTTACCTTGCGGTCCATTGAGAAAGCGTCGCTCTGCCTTGCTGTAACTCATGGTCATGTCTATCGCAAACTCAGTGATAAATCCCCCTATTATTCGGTCGAGCTAATGGTCCACAACGTGCGTGATCTTATCTTTTGATGCTTCTAGTCTGCGCACTAATTCTAGAGTCCACACTACTAGTCTGTCGAGCCTACACCTTCCCTGGCTATTGGCTAACTTTGTGATCCAGTCATATAGCTCAAAAGAAAAGGATGCAAAGAAAATCTCATGGATTTCCGTATACACGTAGTGCTCCAACCACTTTTCCTTAGATACTTGCGGAGTTCTGTTTTCCTGTGCTGTGAACTTGTGAATCTTCTAGTCTAGCCACCCTTCCATTTCCTTCTTTGTTGGGTTCTAGTGGCATGACATCAGACATCCCTTATGCAGATTTGGTCCTGGCAATGGAACCATTTGTTGGCTTAATGGGGCTTGACCTAGGTTCAGAAGTGATTTAGCCAAGCAAATCTCGGTACTACTGGCCCTTTCAGCAACAATCTGCGGAGTGCAGAATGAGGTCTCACCCGAAGTAGTATGGGAGGGTGCTAGAACCAGGTTTCTGCACCCTGGGGATGTCTGATAGGAGGTGATTGATACGCAGTCCAACATTCACGCTTACTATGCTACGCGCATCAGTGGGCATCCCACACCCTGCAATACTATCTTCGCACAGTTCTAGCCATAGTGCGACCCGTGTTATTTACCCAAGTCTTCCTTAATTATGCTCTATTAGCTGATTACTTAGATTATTTTCATATATAAGCATTCATACAAGTGTTCATCAATTGCGTGTAGTAAGTAAATAGAGTAAAAGTAATGCATAACATCAAAATACAGATTCAAGAACAGATGCATAGAGTAAACTTCTCTTTATTAACTTGCAATTCCAAGTATAGACCTGACTCCACCCTGCACACTCATCTACAGGGGTCCGCACACTCAGCTGCAGGGGTCTGCAAACTCAACTGCGGACTCTACTAGGCCTCTGCGCACTCAGCTGCAGAGCCTTTTACTACTACTATGACCCAGTACACTTCAGATTCAACTCTAACCTCGAACCATACCTTCTCTATTCTATCTATCAGTACTCGCCTTTACACTTAGAGCCTCATTCTATTTATACAATCCCATGGTCTACGAACCATGGGTAGGTCGACACAACTTTCCATTAAATTACAATATTTTAGGGCGGACAACCCTATGACTCATCTTAGACTTTGCGCTTCGTGCCCGAAATTCGCGGAGTCTTATAATATAATTGACCAAAACTTGGGCTTTGAGCCCCAAAAACATGATGCGGGGGATCCCATGCCCAACAATCTACTACGAGTAGTTGGCATTCTAGCCAAGCGAAAAATTATGGTGGGTAATGCATATGCCGATTCGTTCCTCCTCGAGGCATGTGTTGACTCCATCTCACTAGTCTCAGATCTTGGGGGGCAGGATTTGGTACCTCTGCCCACTGATACTAGGATAAGGGCACTTGCTCTAAAAAGAAGGTCACCAGTATTGACTCGAACCTGAATTGCTTTAGGTGTCCATGCTTCCCCTTGGTCAGTTGTCTTTTCATATTTTCTAGAAGGCCTCCATATCAGTTAAATATGGTGGGGGTCAAACACACAATAGCATATTGGAATTGGGATTTCTAAGCCTCATGCAAGGCTTGCATGCCAGATACACACACCATGGTGAACAAGATCGTTCTCAAGGGAAGGTTGTTGGTGATTATCGCTATCTTCACCTTCCCTCCATTGGTCATTTCAACACCTAAACAATGCCTCTGGATTAGAGTTCTTGTACTCTCACCCCCCGGGCGAGATCCAAAGAGTTGGATCACTTCTCCTCTTTAGGATAATCCAGTGATGAAGTAGATATCTGCCTCCTCAAGTTCTAGTTTCTGGCCTTTTATGATGAAGATCTCTCGATATACATTCTAGAGACTGATCAAATAGGGCAACAATTCCATCCGAGCCCTTAACCCTGTGGTCTTGGAGAATTTTAGTAACCCATAGTTCCTTAGAGCATTGATGCATTCAAGATCTTGTGTTGCTTGGTGGTCTTCGACCTCATTGACTCTTTATTTCCATTCCAAAACCATGATCTCATGAAAAACATCATTTAACACCAATTAATGTTTTTTTCATGGATTAAAATTAAAGATTTTTGCTTGAAAGAAGGTTTTTCTTCCAAAAAACTTCACCTTGGCACCATCGCACATGTTTTTACAAACTTAGCACTATCATCATCCAAGCCTTTAGGCTTGAGTGTGATCATCGCGGGTCTGATGACCATACCCGCGATGATTGCCGACGCCCTAAAAAATTGAAAATATTCCCTTATAGCAATAAATTAACGTTAAAAACGCATAAAAAGGTGATACAATGCAAGATAAAAGATGGGCCTCTTACCTATTACAGATGGTTCACAAAATGGCATTCTAGATCTCTCATAATGACCATTTGAAAATCAAGAAAATTAGGGCACAAATGCACTTTCAGAACTTACTATGGTAAAATGGTAAAAAATAAAATTACTTTTAGTCATTTGTATGTTTTGCAAGTCATTTTTGTCAATATTTTAATAATATTTTCTTATTATTTCTCGATATCATTGATGGGTGCATTTCTTTGTGTAGTTATAGGTACCTTCATGTGAACACTAATCATTAATGACTGATTCTTGCGAGTTTTGTTTTATCTCTTTTTCGGACTCATTAAATAAATGAAAAAGGAACCCCCCTGGTTTCAACTTTGAGCTCTTTTCTGACTCTTGAAAATTGAAAAGATTATCGAGTACTTGTCGTTTTGAATTCGTTAAAGTAAATGAATCGACATTACCTCAGTATACATTCACTCCTTTTTCGGGCTAAGATTGACTATTTATGAAAAGGTACACCTTGATCGACATGGTTAATAGGTTCTCTCGGATATTGTTTTCTACCTTTTCGGATTCGAGAGACAAATTACGAAAATGGACATGAGGAAGTTTTATCTTTCGTCTCTTTTTCAAACGTTTTAATTGTGAAAAAGATACTGAGTTATTCTTACGTCGGATTCATTAAAACTTTACGACGAAAGGCTCATCACCATGATGAGACCGAGTTTCTACTTCCTAGGACTCGTAAAACTTACTAGGATGGATTCATTTGAAGAATGAACTTACATGAAAAGAATAGGCTATCCCCTTCAAGATTGTGATAAAAATAATTGGGGTACTTGCTAGAAATAGCAGGGGGGAAATGAAGATGAAACATCCTTTGTATAGGCAGCATGTCGCTGTTGAACATGACACTCTTCTTCTCTCCTGTCGGGTTTTGGATATCCTTGCTCAATCAATTGTCTTCTTGGGTTTGGGTGATCCATTTTTGCCTCTCATTTGACTATTCCATTTTGTCATCTTTACCTTTAGTCCTATGTCGAATCAGATGCTGCCACCTTCAGGAGTCGTGTCACCAATGTTCAAGAAAAGTCCAATCTATAATTATTTACCTATACATGGTTTGACCCATTGTTACAATCTTGGATCTCATTCATTTCATTCCACTTTATTCCGTGTTTTGTGTCAATGATGGGGGACTCACCATTGCCCTCCTTTGATGGGTCGCTTCCTGTCGAATTCAACTCATTATCCAGGAAGACGACTTAGAAACTCCCTTTCAGTACCTTAGAGCTTGCATGCCCTAATGGCAAGTTCTTCGCATCCGACGATAGGTTTTCATCATTGGATTTTGATCAAGTGATTTCCATGAGTGTTTAACTTTAGCTTCATTATCACATTCACGGATTTTACTATTGTACCTTGAGAGCCATTGTCATTATTGGTGGTTTCTCTCGTCCTGTTAACGGTCCACATCATTGGCCAGTAATGAGGTGGTTTTCTAGTACGTTTGACTTCAACACATTTATTTGCATGTTAGGATTCGTATTTTGATTTGGTTGGGATGGAGCACAAGACCCTGAGTCTTATTTGATATGACTCAGGCTGCATGGAGTTATATGTTATTCATTATTATACACATGTTTTTGCTATACGGATGACTGTGACCATACCATGGGAATTACATTTATGATGATCCTTCTCATTTGGATGGCTGCGTCCATACCATGGATCTTTTCATATAGTCTTCATCATCCAGATGGTTGCATCCGTGCCGTAGATTCATGTCTTGATCTCAGATATGTATATGTATATGTGTCCTTGATTTTCAGGTCTCTTGACAGTGTGTGTCCTCGTCCTTGCAAAAGCTCATAAAGCATCTCAACCATCACTCCTCATTTGCCATTCATGCTTTATGGGGAAATCTGTTACATAGTATTTTGTCACGCTCCTGCACTTCCCTGTGACATACCGTAAAGTGCCTGAAACATGACCATTATGCAGTGTATTCATTCATGTATGTAGCTCAGATCCCTCCTAAGACATTGATTGGAAAATGCCTTGAGATTTCCCTGAAGAAATAGCTCTAAAAGCCCAAAATTGAGAATCACTACTCTTATGAGGCTTAAAACAATGATGGTCTCATGTTGCATTGTACTTGACCAATGATGGCATTTCTATGTTCCCTTGGATACTCGCGATGATCCCAAAGAGGTAATTTTCCCAAAGAGGATGAGAAGCTTCGTGATCTAGAAGCTTCCAGAGCGACAAGTTGGAGGTTGTTTGGAATAGATGAGGTCAAATCCTCCCAACTTGGCCTCTTAGTCTTATCCCTATGAGCTACCTCCTTGAGATGAGGGCCTAATCCTATCTTTGGAGAGGTCTTAAATCCCTTTTCCAACCTATAAATTCATCCTCTCCCATTCCCAAATGGTTTTTGTATGTCTATTTGCACCCTTATGCTAGAATTGTGCCTAGAGGTTATTCATTTGACTTGGAGAAGGAGTGCTTGGAGAGTTCTTGGCTTGGACTTGGATTACCACTCAAGGAGAGCCTATCAACATCAAGGCTTTGGTTGTAAGCTTCCCTTTATTTTCTAATAATACACAATTACTGGTCCATCTTCCCAAAATGCATATGTTCATGTATCATTTAACTTGACATTCTTTGATCAGTTAAGTAGGTTTCTATTGGATTTTATATTAGTTTTGGCATGCCTTGTTGTGCCTTGATCACTTGTGCTGGTACATAAACACTAAGAGAAGCACGAACAAGCCCGTGATACAACCGATTCAAGGTCCTCAACAAAGGAGATCATAATAGCATCATAATGTGGTAGGATATCTCTTTCGTTCTTATTTTCAATTGTAACCTAGGAAGATGTCTAGTTGATTGTCACTTCAACTAGACCCAGTCATTGGGCTAGAGGGATTGTCTCTATCCATAGAGAGGATTAACCTTGACAACACTACTATCATAAAACATATACATAACCAACATAATAACAACATAAATACCAAGGAAATCATAACCATATAATCCACATATAAACCAATATAATACTCATACAAATACAAGGAGAAGCAACCTCATATTATTGATGATGCAAAATCCAAACCCAAGATGGGACTTCCATGTTCCACCTTACCATAGCATGGTTGAGCGAAATCTCTTTTCATCCATTCACCCTCGTGCCATATTCCAAGCATGAATGTGGGATCTCATAGAAAACATCAATCTAAAACCATCCAGGGCTTCTAGAGGCCAACCACCTCAACCCATCAAACAATGATTCCACCTCACAGTCGGACATCACAAAAACATCATCAGATTGGTCTCTACCCAAGCCTTCCAGGGCTCCAGAGCGTTTGTTCCAACCAAGGCTTCTAGGACTAGTAACTCAACCCACAACTGTTGCCGAGCTTCCAGAGTGTTTGTCCAACTAGGGTGTCTAGGACTAGTAACTCAACCCAGCAAGGGCTTCTAGAGCATTTTTCCAACCAAGGCTTCCAACACTAATAACTAAACTGAAGCTATTACATGATTTCCAAAGCGTTTTTCCAACCAGGGCTTCCAAGAACTAATAACTCAACCCAAGCTAAAGGAAACATGAGAGCCAACCAAAACAAAACAAGGAAATAAACCCACAATATCCATGGCTATCCAAGAAATGGCAAGGCTAGGCAATCCACTGTCAATCCAGGCAATCCTCAATTTCAGTGACAAATCATGACTAATAATCCACATGCATATGCGATGCATGCCAAAACTAGTGAGGAAAACATACATGCAACTTGGTACTTGCAAGCAAAATCTATTGTAGTTGCTGATCCCAATGTCCTCTTGCGCTTTCCTACTCTTCCTTTTCCTTCTTTCTCCAAAAATCCAAGTATTCCACACTCTCCAAGAATGATCCAAGAAAACTCTAAGTATCCAAGAGCATGAGAGAGAGAGAGAGAATAGAGAGAGAGCTCCAAAATTGAACTGACAAAAGTTTGTGTACTGATCCTCAGAAGCCTTTTTATGCATGAGGCCTCTATTTTCTTCATTTTCCATTATTTTCCTTTATTTCCTCCTCACATGTAGCTTGTGACCTTTCACCTATGTTTTCTCCTAATTTCCATTATTTCCATAAATAAATGTGCCAAAATGCCATTTTCCTTTCCAAAGCCTTTGCCATTGCATTTGCCAATTTCCTTAGCCATTAATAACCAAATGAACACCCACACTAGGACGTCTTGCCCAACCTTCATCTTGGTGTTATATTCCTATACTAATAGGTTTCATTTTTCATGATTGACAGTGGAAGTGCTAAATATGTTCATCCCTGCATGCTGCAGAGGTTCCATATTTTGTATACAGGCAAAGAAAATTAAAAGATGAAAAGAGGGTATGCCTTAAAAGAATAATCAAAAGGCAAGAAAATCAATTGGTCAGAAAAAATAATGAAAATGAACCCCAAACCAAAGACCCAGGAAAGTGGCTAGTTAAAATGCCACTGCTATCTTATTTTGCAAGATTACCATGTGGAGGTACTGCTGCTCATTTCCTTTGATGGATGGCCCAACAATTCAATCTGGACCATGCCATGTTTTAAATTGTTGTTGTAGAATAAAGAAAGAATATCTGTCCAAACAGTTCAAGCTTAGTAGATGACTAGCTAGGTAGAGAATTTAAGGAGCCCAACTGCTTAATCTGGGCCCCTGGAAGAGATAAGGGTACATTTAGATAGGAGGACAGTCAAAAGAAAAAGGGACAATCAGGGTTTGCTAGTTCAAGTGCACCCAATGCAAAGGAAGAAAAAACGTTAGGTGTATTAGGCTGGGTAGGTAGTTTGAGGTTGCAGAAGCAGATTGGTAATCACTTGTGGTCTTGTCAAGAAATACTTATCTCACTTATGTCATGGGTTCCATGGCAGTTGTTTGGTGGTACAACAAGGAAGCATGACTAACTTCCCCTTTCATTTCCTCAGAAATCATTCACTAACATCCCCTCAAGGACCTTGGCATCTGCACAAAAAGTCCATTTTCACTCCATTCTTGTTAAAAACCAAGTTGACATCTGAGTTGACTTAGTGAAAAGAAGCCACATTTCTTGTGTAAAATTAATCTTTACACAATCCATTCATCTCCCTATGCTTAAGTCTCCATTCTATAAACTTAGCATACATCCATCTCCTTTTCATTCCATATTAACACCTAACCCTATTATCTAGCTCCCTAAATCATTTGCCCTCCCCCCATTTTACAAAAAACTATATAAAAACTCCAAAAAGCACTAAATATTCCTCCCCATGGCAACTATAGCCAAGTACTAAAGTCGGGAAACCTTAGGTCCATTTGGGACCCATTGTTAGCCCTTCTGCGTTCGTTACCCTTGGGATTTATTTAACTTCTGGTTAAATAAATAACCATATTAAACCCCTCTGCGCACATTGCATTTGGATTTTATTAATCTCCGATTATGAATAATCATAGTCCCGCGCCATAAAAACATTTAACCAAAAACCTAAGGTTTTAGCCACCCACAGGCCACTAATAATTAACCATTATCGGGTGCGCTTTTCCATTAAACCCCGATCATGTTGCCCTCCCGTCCACCGTAGGATCGGCCCTCCCAGATCCGACGACCCTAATGAATATTGGGCACCCCTTCATAGCGGTACGATAGTACCCGATGGTCGATGGTTTCACCGTCGTACATCGGGACAGCTGTCGGCCAGCTATTGCATCAGGCCGCCCCTGACACATACCACTCCTGTACCAAAAGCAGTCCGACGCAAACCGCTTGCCGCCCTCCCTGCTTGCCTACGTCACTGCATGATGATGCCACCACGTCGCCTGCCACTGCACTGTACCTGCACCATGTCACCCATTGACGTCATCACACTGCCACTGTGTCATGATTACATCATCATCTACGTCACTCGCCACGTAATCTTCCGTACCCGCTACCTGACAAAAAATACGTCATGATGACGTCATCTGACGAAAGTGCCAAAAAGCGCCAAATTTCCAAAATTTGTTTAAAAGTCATGAAAACGACTATTTTTGGTTTATTTCTGTTTTTCGCTGTGTAAACGACGTGCATGCATTTTCCCACTATTTTGCACTCCTGGAGCTTCTACAGACTGCCAACCTGCAATTCTGCTCCACAGCAGCGCTCCGCAGCTCAACCTATACCTGTCAAGTGCCCTCAGCGCCCTGTAAAGAGTTATTTACCCACATTTCACCCAAATGCCCTGTTTTTTCTCTTCTCTGTTCAAAATTGCCGAAGGTACTTGCATTTTATCTCCATTTTCACTCCTACCAATCCTCCCCGGTTCGACATTTCCTATTGAGCTGGTAATTCATAGCAAACTCGCAAGTTTCAACTAATCTCCTCTGCAAACAAGCTATTCCTACACTCTGTTCGTCTATATTCGCTCACAAACTCCACAAATCGCTCAAACTTTGAGTTAAATTACCCGAGCGCCCTGTTTTGATTAATTGCAACCTATTTTCCTAAAGGGGAACACGCAGTTTCCCTTTCCCTTTGCAGACTTTCCCTTTTGGGCAAAATTCAATACAAATCCTCTCGGTGTTCTTCCTATAGAGCCTGTGATTTGGCAAAATCGTGTGAAAAACCTAGTCAAAGGGCTGTAAATTTTTTATTCATCATAAACTGAATACACAGAAATTGGTTTGGGAAAGAAACTTAGTTTTCATACTGTTGTCAATATCCTTTGAGCTTAAATTCCACTTCCTATTGCTGTTTGACACCTACATTGCCATCCATACTAGCATTATCAGATATGGAGACTCCAGTAGCCTTGAACATTGCTCCTTTACATGCTCCACATATGGACTTAGAGTGGCTACCATTAGTAGGCAGAGACTTTCAGATCAGAGATCTGATGGGCCTTACTTCTCACCTCAAAGCTGTGGGCCAATTCAAACACAATCACAGGAATAACAATGATAATTTAGGAATTTGGCAATCCAGCATGCCCATCTATTACCTTCTAGAAGTCAGTGTGCTACCTGATTTCATCCACCTATGCCGTGCACACTATGAACCCACTTTAAGGGCAATTCTCAGTCCAGATGGGTCTGTGCTCTTCTATATCACTCCTCAAGCTATAAATGAAATGTTGAACTTTGAGCCTCCTCAGACTCTGGTTCCCCTCACAATGAAACTCTTGCTGGATCAGGGTGCAAGGCTCTCTAAAGCAGAAATATCAAGAGTTAGTCAGCTGTTTATGGAGCCACAGTTCCAATATGATCATCCTCCTCCCTATCATCAGGCTTTGTAGGTTTTAACCCCGTACAGAAGTTACCTGCATACAAATTCTAAATCACAGGAAAAATAAAAATGCAAGAGCATAACACATAAAACACATATACACAGAGATTTCCCACTGGATCTCAAAACCGAGACTACCAACTTGATTTTTCATTATATTCCTTTCAATGTTACAATACATATTTATACATGCCGAAGCATCCAATACCATGGACCAAAAACCGTCGCGTCCAAAACCATGGACCGAAAACCATAGGTAGGTTCGCCCAACCTAATATAGGGTCCAAAAAAAAACTTTCTCGGGGCGCTGCCCCGAACCCCATAGAGGGGGGCT
>APFE030875959.1:89344-135763 GCA_000404065.3 Pinus taeda
CCCACTGAATAGTGTCTACCACAGGCCCGAGCGAAACCCCTCAGCAACAAAGGCGTCCCCTTGAAGCCAAAACAACTCTGATACCAAATGTAGGTTTTAACCCCGTACAGAAGTTACCTGCATACAAATTCTAAATCACAGGAAAAATAAAAATGCGAGAGCATAACACATAAAACACATATACATAGAGATTTCCCACTGGATCTCAAAACCGAGACTACCAGCTTGATTTTTCATTATATCCCTTTCAGTTATACAATACATATTTATACATGCCGAAGCATCCAATACCATGGACCGAAAACCATCGCGTCCAAAACCATGGACCGAAAACCATAGGTAGGTTCGCCCAACCTAATATAGGGTCCAAAAAATTTTTTTCTCAGGGCGCTGCCCCGAACGTCGTAGAGGGGGGCTACCCGCCCCCCTCAAACCCCCCGGACAGGGGGGGTTTCCGCCCCCCTGCTGCGCAATCAGTGCAACGAAGGGGGGGCTCCGCCCCCCCTCTAACCCCACGGTTCACTATGTAGGTTAGTCGTGGAAAGAATATAACACAACCCAACAGGCTTCATTTAATGAAATAGGCAAGATCATGGCAGACATGATTTCATACATCTTAGGATGTAAAATAGGAGAATTTGTGGATGAGACTGCATTCTTTCTCCTAACCATATTCACCCCAGGGAAACCCCCTGCTGTCATGTATGACTATGCCACATTCATAGCAAACAAGATACATGAACAATTCATGATGATGGAGAGAGAAAGATTGTTTAAATACACTTCTTATATATACCACTTGCTGCTCTACTATCACCCATATAGTTTCAAGGTTCCTCTCAGGAGATTAGACCTAAAGGGAGAGAGGAGATCTGTTGGACCTCAGTTTTCCATGAAGTCCACCATTCTCCATACACATATTGTGAGTTTATTGACCTATTCGTTTCCCTACTACTTGCCTACTGATGGTGACTCCTCCTACCAGGCTTACTGTAGAAATGCAAAGGATCTTGCATCTTTCTAAGGGCTCCAGAATTGGTGATTGGTACTTCTACCAAAACCACATAGTAATCAAAATTTATGGGTGTGAGTTGTCTCCCTATAAGCTACCAAGATATGTCCCGATGAGACATTTTGCCTTGGAATATTTCAGGCAATTCAGCAATGCAAACTTGACCCATTTCCATGGGAAAAACAAGAAGGCACAACTTATAATCAGAAACCAGTTGGGTCCCTTTGTTTTCAACAAAAGGGAAGAAGCATGGAAAGATGAAGACAACATGCTAGGACAAGAACTCATGCTGAAACATAGCTTCTACTGGGCACCATATGACCCTGAACACTTCATAAGCCTTAGAAGAATCAAACATAGGCTTTTAGGATATGTACACCAGCTACTCCCCCATATTGAACAATATGCCAATCAACTAGAATGGGTAGAGGGCACCTTGGATGATGAAGAGTTCACTGAAGAAGAAAAATTAGAGAGAGACATGAAAGAAATTGAGAAAAGAATTGACCTGGATTATGTTGCACATATCACCTTCACACAGCCTCAACCAGTGCGAGCAAGCACATCAACTGCTACTTCAAGGCAGCCAGCTAAGGAGGCCATATCATCAACAAAAAAGGGCAAAGAAATTGAACATTCTGAACAACAAAGCACAATGGAGGAGCAACCATCCTCAAATCGAGAAAAGGGACAAGAGCAAAGCCCTTTAACACAAACAAAAGCACCTAAAATCCCTGTGATACAAACTCCTCACAATGAGGAAAGAGGTAAAAAGAGGGATAGAACAGATGAGACACCCATGGACCAGCAAGGAGAAAAAAGGCAGAGGCTAAACTCCTATGCCGAGGAGAAAATCACTGAGAAGACCACTGGAAACATCAGGGGTGAGGGGACTTCTGAGCAACAGATCCCTCCTATCTTGGAAACATCGGCCAACTCCTTTCAGCAGGAGCAAGAGAAACAACCAGGTGGGGAGGTTTCATCCTCCCAACAACAGGCCCAAAGGGGCTTGGATATAAAGAAGGCATTCATGGAGATTAAAGCTAGAAACGAGCCTATAAGGTTTCAGCTTTACAACCAGTTAAGGAGAATGGCTCCGACAAATCAACAGAGGCTAATGGCAGCCTATGATATAGAAGCAGGGAAGATGACACTCAGTCACTTCAGGCCTATTACACAGCAACCACAGTCAGCTGCAAATTACATTAGAACTAATCTGGAGGTATTAGCAAAAGATATTCATCGTCTAGACCAGATTGAATCACATAAGCAGACATGAGAAATGGTTTATTCTACACTGGCAGACAAGGCTCTATTAGCCCACAGATTGCAGAACTCTCTATACAATACTTCTGCCCAGTTAGAGCTGGAAAAGTCATCATCATTAGCCAAGGATAATAGGATAAAATCCTTGGAGGAGATCATCATAGTGTTGGGACATGATCCCAAAGATCCCAAAGGCACACAGGCCTTGATTAGAAAAAAGGAGGAAGACATAGCAACATTAAGAAAACAAATGAAGCTGCCAGTCACCATCCATCCTCAAGCTGCAGAAGTAGCACAAAAACAAGAAGTGGAGGATGTGGTAAGTCTACTTATGAGGATGAATGAAAGGATAATGGAAACAGAGAAAGCATTGGAGGAAGCTCAACGAGGGAAACAACTAGAGTTGGCCCCTCAACCATCCCAAACTGCTCCAATAGTACCATCTCCAACAATTACAGCTCCTTCAACAACACTTACTTCAGCAACACCTCCCCCAGGTTCAACTTCAGCAGCAGGTGCATCGACTTCAGCAGATCCAATAGCAATAGCAGTGCAAGAGGCCATCTTGAGCATGGAGGCCATGATGAAAGAGATTAAGGCTCTTTAATTGCAAATGGCAGAGATGAAGGAAACAAAAGAAAAGCTAGCCAAGATTGAGGCTAGTTATGATAAGTAAAAAATGACAGTTGCTGAGAAAACCAGGGAAGTAAAGACCCTGGAAAATAAGATAAAGGCCTTAGAGAAAGACCTCACTCTCCATAGGACCTTGATTGAGATAAAAACAATTTTGTGGAATAAGATTGGTCAATCTCTTGCTGGACAATGGACAGGAATACAAACCATGTTTGACCAAATAGAATTGATGGCTGTAGCTCAGCATGAAACTCATAAAGCCAGAACATTGCTAGCGAATAAGCCTGAGCAAGCTTCTCAATTGATTCACTTTTTGAATACTAGTACTGGTGACCAGCTGGCAGCACTAAACATCCAGAACAGGACATAGACTATAGTAAGAGTCTAGAAGGTGCTGACCATGAGGAATTTTGTCCAGACTATAGAAAGGAAGTGCCAGGAAATGCAGATAGAGGTAAATGCTTTCAGACAAAGGCTTGCAAATTTGCAAACCAAAGGTTTACCCAACCTGGTTACTAGTGCTGGAAGGCTATTAAAGCAGGAACAATATGCAAACAGGCTCATCACCTTCATACACAATCAAATCACAACATCATCCAACAACACAGATGAAGCAGTCCCTCCCATAGGGCAGAGTTTATATGACAAGCTAGAGGATCTGTTTTACATAGAGCATGAGGTAGCACACCTTTTTCCAGTTTTGCCGAATTATTATACCTACATTGAAGCTGATGAAACATTATACAAGTTAGGAAAACACGAATTGCCAACTGAGGATTGGTGGCAAAGTTTGCTTCAGATTTTTAAAGTGGTTTGAATCTCTTCTCATTGATGGACTGCATAAGGAAATTGTATGATGTAGCTTAGCTACCATAAAATTCAAGCTAACAGTAGGTGAAATTCACGCTAATATTCAAAAGTGCAGAACAGGTGTCAAAGGACAGCACTACTAGACAACATTTCAAGGAAGCGTTCACCCACCGACAACCAGAGTCGAAAGGTCAACAACACACAGGACACCTGCCTCAACGAGTAAAGAGCTTTAAATTCCTCAGTTATTGCTGCGCGATTTTTCCACAAATCATTATTAATTATGTCAGAAGTAGATGGATGCATTGATGTCTAGATATTTCCCTATGGGATATTTTGTAAAAACTCCTATATATACTTGTAAAAGAGATGTATTGAGGGTTAATGATTTCTTCGTTCTGAACTGCGCTGTAAGATATCACACTGTGTTAATACAAATGGCTATTGAAGTTCACTGTGTCTGAATGATCTGAAGGTGGATTGGATGTTCTGGGAATTGCTACAGAATTCCTGTGTCATGCTATGGAACAATAAGTTATACTAAACTGTGTCTTATGTTTTCTATTTCGTAAATCTCATCTATGTTTCATGATCTTAGTAACAGAGAAGAATAATAGCATAAGATTTGTTTGAATGAACCTTATGTTCAATCTTTGTTATTTATTATGTTTTCTTCAGGATTAGTCATAAATATGAATTCTTAACTGCTCATGTTTGCACTAGTTCTCCATTTTGAATATTGTTTAGGAACCCTTAATTGCCCCTACACAATATTCATACATTTTCCCTCTACCAGTATAATGAAAGATTCTTGATTGCCTTTCATTCCCTGACATTGTTCCATCATTTCCAGATTTGAAATTGTTTCTATCCTGCCTATCATGCTCTGTAGCACTACCTTTTCACCAAGAAGCCCTTTCAATAATTACACTCTCAGTGACTCCATTGCCCAATGGGAAAAACAATTATATACTTGCATCCCAGTTCTGTTTGAGATCACCATCCAACAAACTTAAAACCAAACCTTGTTCATCATAACTAGCCTAAAACACTTCAAAACAAAGCTAAATTACAAAGAGAGAGCCCTCCCTGGTTGCAGGTAGGCTAGGACTTGTAGCTAAAAGATTGGTTAGTGGTTACCTCAGCCGTATTCCCTACAGGAAGCAGGGAACAACCTGCGTGATAACATCATTGGCGACTCCACTGGGGAAAAAATCAGTTTCCTTGTTTCAACATAGTCAAAGGAGATTTCAAGCTTCCTATGTTTCAAAAGAGTCTCATGTGATTGAAAGCATTCTTAGAAAAACACCAAAAACAAATCTAGAAGCTGTATCCAAAGAGAAAAACTCGTTACAAAAGGTCAAATCCTGACCCAGATCCTCCAGCTGTTTTTGAAAATCCCAATCTAATTCCTAAGATCCTTAGGAAACAAGAGCAACAAAAAGACTTTGCTGATTCAAGTCCCGAAACAGTTCAGCAAAGCTATATTCCAACCCCTGCTAAAGCTTCAGTTCATGCTCATACTGCCCCTTCTTCCCCTATTTCTTCATCCACTTCTCAAGGCACACTCCCTACCCCCACATCTACTACACACATATCTACTATCGTCCCTGTTGTTCCAACTGTCCCATTTCTTCCTGTTGTCCCATTTATCCCTGTAACTATGGCAAATCGGTATGCTCCTTTACAGTTACCTGCAAATCCAGGGGTTATGCCTCAGGATTATCAAAGTAAGATCACTTATTTTGATGGTGCTGGTTCCTATACAGCCCAAATGCACACCAAGAAGATGCAGGACTATTTTGAAAACTATGAAATTGATGATGATGGAGTAAGGATGAAGATCTCTGTTCAAAGTCTAATTGGTGATGTAAGGACCTGGTTCAGGATCCTTACTACAAATTCCATAGCTAACGCCGAGGCCCTATATCAAGTCTTCTTAAACAAATGGGAAAAGAAGAAAGACCCTTTACATATACTAACTGAGTATGACAATTTAAAAAGGGTCCACAAGAGACTGTCCAAGATTATTGTGCTAGATTTAACAATACATACAATGCTATCCCTCAGAACCTTAGACCCCCACCTGACTTAGCCTTGATCAAATTCCCTGATGGATTTGACTCAGACATGGCATATCAGCTAAGGGAAAGAGCCCCTCCAAGCCTAGCAGACATGCATAATGTAGCCGTTAGTGTAGAGGCAAATCTGATTTCCAAATGAAACAGGGCTAGAACCGAAAGAAGAACAACATTCAAAGAAGAACCTTCAACATTTGAGCATAAAATTGATGCAATCATCAAAGGAATGGACAGATTGGGAGACCGGGTAGAGACCATTGAAAGAAAATCATCCTGGTAAGGGCAACCAAGTAACTCTACTAGAACTCCAAACTTTAGAAAAGGCCAAAACCCTACGACTGGAAGGATTGGACCGGATCAGAGTATCAGGCCTCCATTTCAAGAGAATTATGCAGAAGCCTCAACCTCAAGTGAACTGACAGAGGATCCGCACATTAACTTAATGGGCCTTGATAGAGAACAACAAGTTTTTCTAACTCAAGATGACCAAGAGGCCCATGAATTCAATCAATTTCACACCAAGTCTGGAGAGTCATTTGATTTTAGAGAAGGCTATGATGCAGAAGTCTATGAGGTTCATAAACAATACAAATTAAGAAGCAGAACCATAGATGTGCCTCAGCCTACCAATATGAAAGATACAAAACAACTGAAGAAAACAAAGGATAAAGTTGTCTCAACAGAATCCTCTGATAAAACCCAACAAAGGAAGTCACCGTGGAGGATATATCAGACTTACAACGTTCAAGAAACAATTCATTCACACCCCATTCTTCAACAAAATATTTGAATAACCCTCCATTAAATAATGACAAATCAGATGTACCTGATAACAATATCCATAACCAAGAGAAAGTTAAAGAAAGCTCAGCTGAGAAAGAGAAGCTTGCTACCCTAAATGTAAAAAATCAGATAGAAAAACCTTTTAACTTGGAAACAGAAATTAGCAAGCTGAAAATTGCCATTCCCCTCTCTGAATTAGCCAAACATGAAGTCTATAGACAAAAAATCAATAGGTCACTACAAATATCAGAGAATAGGGATGCAGTAAATGTTTTGGATGATCAACCAGAACTAATTTTTGGTCCAGAAGTCAATGGAAAATCAGTAGATGGAGGAGTTCCCCCATTCTATGTGAGCTTAAACATTCATGACAAAGTGTTACATAATGCAATGTTTGACTCAGGATCTTCCCATAATTTGATGCCTAAGTCTGTGATGGAAAAGCTAGATCTAGACATCACCAGACCTTATAAAGACTTGTTTTCATTTGATTCCAGTCAGGTTAGGTGCCTAGGCATAATCAAAGATCTTTGTGTTTCTTTAGTCCAATATCCAGCTAAGACAATCTTGATGGATGTGGTGGTAGCTGACATTCCACCTAAGTATGGTATTCTTTTGTCCAGATCTTGGGGTGCTAAACTCCAAGGATCTTTGCAGCTGGACATGTCCTATGCCACAATTTCAGTCTTTGGCCAGCCAAAGAGATTATACCGAGAAACATTGATGAAATATGTGGTTAGCAGTCAAGAAAAGCCACAAAACTTCCCCATCTATTCCATTCACTTTGACATGGATTCATTTATCTTATACAATGCTGAAATGCGTCCCAAAACTAATGTCAAGCTCCCGAGAACAACACAAACAGAAATCATGAATGAACAATCAAGTGCTTTAGATAAAAAGGGTTTTTGTGTGATTGATTCAACAAAGAAAAATGACATATCACGTGAGTTACAAAAGCCAAACCTACCTACTGAACAATCTTGCAAAACTATTAAGGCTATTCATGACCAAGAAATCTTATGGTACTTAGAGTTTGATGGGTCAGTAAACAAATTAGGAGTAGGGGCAGGTGTTTGGATACACAATATGCAGAATGACCATGCACAAGGTCATGCATATAGGCTAAATTTCAGATGTACAAACAACATGGTTGAATATGAAGCCCTTCTATTGGGTCTCAAACAAATTAGAAGCCTAGGGGCAACTAAGATTTCAATTCTAGGGAACTCAGATTTGATTATACAACAGATGAAGGTAAATTTTGTCACAAATGATATCAGGCTAAGGTCTTATAGGGAGGCTGCAACTGAATTACTTAACAACTTCTTAGAATTTCAGCTCACTAAAATACCAAGAAGTCACAACTTACACGCACATAGTTTGGCAACTTTTGCCAGCACTTGTAAACTTCCGTTTGAGTGCAATCACCACTTCACGGCTGAGATTAAACATAGGCCTGCTGTCCCAGATAATGTAAAAAATTGGCAAGTATTTGAGAATGACACTCAAATAAATAATTTCTTGACAATGAAAGAAGAATTCTCAAATATGAATATAGACACAAGCACTATTGATGATCAACAACAAGTTGACAAAGTTGAGCCAGGTATATCAGTGAATACAACAAATCTGATTTTGCATCCAACAATCTTTGACTATGAAAACTTACAAAAGCTAAAAGAAACAGATTTTGGTGAAATGATTGAGGAAGAATCTGAAGTAATTGAACTAAAGGATAATTTCCTGCCAACAGGTTTCACTCCCTTAGAAGATATTTTTGATTCAAATGACATTCCTAGAAAGCCAAAAATGCAACCCTTAAATGTAGAAATTGAGGAATGTAACATTGGGACCATAGAAAATCCTAAAATGATAAAACTTTCTAAAACATTACCTCCTGACAAAAAACTGAAATACATTGAGTTGTTTAAAGAGTTCCAAGATGTGTTTGCTTGGAGCTATGAGGATCTCAAGTCCTATGATACTTCAGTCATTCAACATACTATACCCTTGAAAGAAAATCAGAAACCTTTTAAACAAAAGCTGAGGAGGATTAATCCAGTCCTCCTTCCCCTGATGGAAAAAGACGTAAAACGAATGTTTGAAGCCAGAATCATTGCACCTATTAGATTTTCTGAATGGATTTCAAATCTAGTACCCACTAGAAAGAAAACTGGAGAGATAAGACTTTGTGTTGACTTGAGAAATTTGAACAAAGTCTCTCTCAAAGACCACTACCCCTTACCAAAAATGGATCATATTCTACAAAGGGTAGTGGGGGCTTCAAGGATTTCCCTGTTAGATGGTTTCTCAAGATTTAATCAAATCTTAGTTCACCCAGATGACCAAGACAAAATAACCTTTACAACACCCTGGGGAACTTTAAATATGTCAAAATGCCTTTTGGACTCAAGAATGCAGGAGCCACATTTCAGAGGGCAATGGACATAGCCTTTGCTAAGGAGATCCATGATTTTTTAGTCATATACCTTGATGATCTCACTTCTTTCTCAAAATCAGACCAAGAACATTTAAAACATCTAAGACAAGTGTTCCTAATTTGCAGAAAATATGGCATATCCTTAAACCCAAAGAAATCCCTGTTCAACCTAGAAGAAGGCAAGCTCCCAAGTCATATCATTTCAAGAGATGGAATAAGAATAGACCCAGACATAATTCAAGCTATCCTCCAAGTCCCTCATCCAAGAAACATCAAAGGATTACAAGCTTTTTTAGGCAAGATCAATTTCCTGAGAAGATTCATTCCCAACTTGGCTGAGTTGATAAGATTACTGAATAATATGCTCAAGAAAGATTCCAAATTTAAATGGACAATAGAAGCCAAACAAGCCTTTGAGGAGATCAAAATAGCTTTGACAAAAACCCGTGTTCTTACAAGTCCTAGGTTTGATAAAGATTTTATGATATTTTCCTTTGCATCTGAGCATACTATTGCTGCTGTCCTATTACAAAAAGATGATGCAGGACATGAGAAACCCATTGCTTTTTTCAGCAAAGCACTTAGAGATGCTCCCTTAAAATATCAAATCATGGAAAAACAGGCATATGCTCTGGTGAAGGCCTTAAAAGACTTCAGAGTCTACATTTTGTACTCTCATATAATTGCCTATGTTCCTAATGCAGTGGTTAAAGACATCCTTACTCAAGAAGGAATTGAAGGCAAAAGAGGTAAATGGATAGCCAACATTTTAGAATATGACATTGAGATAAAGCCAACAAAACTCATAAAAGGACAAGGGCTAGCTAAACTAATGATTGAAACCAACTTTCAAGCCCTAGAAATCAATGAATTGGATAACGAGCAGGAGATGGCGACTCCATAGATCAATCAAGCCTTCTTACAATCACCTTGGTATACTGACATATGTTTTGTATTGTTAAATCTGCAAGCCCCTCCAAGGTTATCCAGAACCAAAAAGAGATTTTTGAAAATGAAAGCTTCAAGGTTTTGCATCTTAGATAAGGTGTTGTTTTGGAAAAATCATGAAGGTATTTTGTTTAATTGCCTAACTTTGGATGAAACTGACAAAGTCCTCAAGGAATTTCATGCAGGAGATTGTGGAGGGCACTTATATTGGAAATCAACAGCTGATAAAATCCTAAGGGCTGGGTTTTATTGGCCTTCCCTGTTTGCTGATGTTAAAAAATTTGTAATGACTTGCCATAAATGCCAAATATTTGAAGGCAAGAAAAAGCTGCTACCTCTGCCCCTCAAGCCTATCACAACTGAAAGACCATTTCAACAATGGGGTTTAGACTTCATTGGGGAAATTCACCCTTCATCTTCTAGCCAGCATAGATGGATTTTGACAGCCACATATTACTTTACCAAGTGGATAAAGGCCATCCCTTGTAGGCAAGCCAATGACTCAATCATCATACAATTCCTAGAGACCAATATCCCATCTAGATTTGGCTGTCCAGAAAAGATCATTACAGACAATGCAGCTGCCTTTAAATCCAAAAGAATGATCAGTTTTTGTCACAATATTACCCTAGGTCATTCCACAACCTATTACCCTCAAGGTAATGGTCTAGCTGAATCATCTAACAAAAGCCTCATCAAAATCATCAAAAAGATCCTGGAAGAGAATAAAAAGAATTGGCACAAAAAACTTGTCAATTCTTTGTGGGTAGATAGGTTGACCACCAAAAGATCCATTGGAACAAGCCCATATGAGTTGATTTATGGAATGGAGGCAAGATTCCCCTCTTCTCTAGGAATCCCTATGATCAAGTTACTGCAAGAAATACAAGCAGAGCCCAATGACATTCAGAGAAGGATCAATCAAACTGTTCACTTGCAACAAACTAGAGAAGAAGTTTATCATAGAACTTAGATACTACAAGATAAACTCAAGAATATCTTTGATAAAAGAACAAAAGATGAAGACTTTTTCATAGGAAACAAGGTGCTGAAATGGGACTCCAGGAGGGAAGATAAAGGGAAACATGGGAAATTCGAATTTCTTTGGAAAGGACCATTTGTCATTCAAGCCGTACAAGGTAACAACACTTATTTCCTCAAGATTTTGGATGGCACAGATACTGAAGAGAGACCAGTCAATGGGAGAATGCTCAAGCATTATTTTGATCCCCTTGAATGAGCATAACACAACTACATATTGTACATAAGTATGTGTATTTTCAGTATTTTATTTACAGCAGTTAGATAGGGAACCAAATGCAGCAAATTTTGAAGAAAATCAGGGAACCACATCACCTTTTGATGTATATTTTGAATCCACCATGAGAAATCAACAAAAGGACTTGGGAAGTATGAACACAATGATAAGTACTCAGAGAAACCAGCAAGAAGCAGAGCTGCAATCTCACATAGATCAGCTTACAAAAGTATTGCATACGAGCTACAAAGATCAGATTAAAGGTTTCCAGGACAAAGAAGTTTCACAATACAACAAGAAATGAAAATAAGGCAATCTGACCTGATGTTCTTGGCTTTTCTCTAGGAAAAGCCATCCCCAAGTGGAGCCACTGTTAGATTCCTATACCAATAGGTTTCATTTTTCATGATTGATAGTGGAAGTGCTAAATATGTTCATTCTTGCATGCTGCAGAGGTTCCATATTTTGTATACAGGCAAAGAAATTAAAAGATGAAAAGAGGGTATGCCTTAAAAGAATAATCAAAAGGCAAGAAAATCAATTGGTCAGAAAAAATAATGAAAATGAACCCCAAACCAAAGACCAGGAAAGTGGCTAGTTAAAATGCCACTGCTATCTTATTTTGCAAGATTACCATGTGGAGGTACTGCTGCTCATTTCCTTTGATGGATGGCCCAACAGTTCAATCTGGACCATGCCCTGTTTTAAATTGCTGTTGTGAATAGAGAAAGAATATCTATCGAAACAGTTCAAGCTTGGCAGATGACTAGCTAGGTAGAGAATTTAAGGAGCCCAACTGCTTAATCTGGGCCCCTGGAAGAGATAAGGGTACATTTATATAGGAGGACAATCAAAAGAAAAAGGGACAATCAGGGTTTGCCAGTTCAAGTGCACCCAATGCAAAGGAAGAAAAAATGTTAGGTGTATTAGGCTGGGTAGGTAGTTTGAGGTTGTAGAAGCAGATTGGTAATCACTTGTGGTCTTGTCAAGAATTACTTATCTCACTTATGGCATTGGTTCCATGGCAGTTGTTTGGTGGTACAACAAGGAAGCATGACAAACTTCCCCTTTCATTTCCTCAGAAATCATTCACTAACATCTCCTCAAGGACCTTGGGATCTGCACAAAAAGTCCATTTTCACTCCATTCTTGTTAAAAACCAAGTTGACATCTGAGTTGACTTAGTGAAAAGAAGCCACATTTCTTGTGTAAAATTAATCTTTACACAATCCATTCATTTCCCTATGCTTAAGTCTCCATTCTATAAACTTAGCATACATCCATCTCCTTTTCATTCCATATTAACACCTAACCCTATTATCTAGCTCCCTAAATCATTTCCCCTCCCTTTATTTTACAAAAAACTATATAAAAACCCCAAAAAGCACTAAATATTCCTCCCCATGGCAACTATAGCCAAGTACTAAAGTCGGGAAACCTTAGGTCCATTTGGGACTCATTGTTAGCCCCTCCGCGTTCGTTACCCTTGGGATTTATTTAACTTCTGGTTAAATAAATAACCATATTAAACCCCTCCATGCACATTGCATTTGGATTTTATTAATCTCTGATTAATGAATAACCATAGTCCCGTGCCATAAAAACATTTAACCAAAAACCTAAGGTTTTAGCCACCCGCAGGATGCTAATAATTAACCATTATCGGGCGTGCTTTTCCATTAAACCCCGATCATGTTGCCCTTGCATCCACCGTAGGATCGGCCCTCCTAGATCCGACGGCCCTAATGAATATCGGGCGCCCCTTCGTAGCGGTACGATAGTACCTGATGGTCGACGGTTTCACTGTCGTACATCGGGACATCTGTCAGCCGCCTATTGCATCGGGCCGCCCTTGACACATACCACTCATGTACCAAAAGTGGTCCGACGCAAACCACTTACTTCCCTCCCCGCTTGCCTACGTCACTGCATGACGATGCTGCCACGTCGCCTGCCACTGCACTGTACCTGCACCATGTCACCTGCTGACGTCATCACACTGCCACCATGTCATGATGATGTCATCATCTACGTCACTCACCACGTCATCTTCCGTACCCGCTACCCAACAAAAAATATGTCATGATGACGTCATCCGAGGAAAGCACCAAAAAGCGCCAAATTTCCAAAATTTGGTTAAAAGTCGTGAAAACGACTATTTTTGGTTTATTTCTGTTTTTCGTTGTGTAGACGACGTGCATGCATTTTTCCGCTATTTTGCACTCCTAGAACTTCTACAGACTGCTAACCTGCAATTCTGCTCCGCAGCTCAACCTGTACCTGTCAAGTGCCCTCAGTGCCCTGTAAAGAGGTATTTACCCACATTTCACCCGAATGCCCTGTTTTTTCTCTTCTCTGTTCAAAATTGCCGAAGGTACCTGCATTTTATCTCCATTTTCACTCCTACCAATCCTCCCCAGTTCGTCATTTCCTATTGAGCTGGTAATTCACAACAAACTCACAAGTTTCAACTAATCTCCTCTATAAACAAGCTATTCCTACACTCTGTTCGTCTATATTCACTCACAAACTCCACAAATCGCTCAAACTTTGAGTTAAATTACCCGATCACCCTGTTCTCATTAATTGCAACCTATTTTCCTAATGGGGAACCTTCACATTCCCTTTCCCTTTGCAGACTTGCCCCTTTGGGCAAAATTCAATACAAATCCTCTCGGCGTTCTTCCTACAGAGCCTGTGATTTGGCAAAATCATGTGAAAAACCCAGTCAAAGGGCTGTAAATTTGTTATTCATCATAAACTGAATACACAGAAATTGGTTTGGGAGAGAAACTCAATTTTCATATTGCTGTCAATATCCTCTGAGCTTAAATTCCACTTCCTATTGCTGTTTGACACCTACATTGTCATCCATACCAGCACTATCAGATATGGAGACTCCAGTAGCCTTGAACATTGCTCCTTTAAATGCTCCACATATGGACTTAGAGTGGCTACCATTAACAGACAGAGACTTTCAGATCAGAGATCTGATGGGCCTTACTTCTCACCTCAAAGCTGTGGTCCAATTCAAACACAATCACAGGAATAACACTGATATTTTAGGAATTTTGCAATCCATCATGCCCATCTATTACCTTCCAGAAGTCAATGTGCTACCTGATTTCATCCACCTATGCCATGCACACTATGAACCCACTCTGAGGGCAATTCTCAGTCCAGATGGGTCTGTGCTCTTCTATATCACTCCTCAAGCTATAAATGAAATGCTGAACTTTGAGCCTCCTCAGACTCTGGTGCCCCTCACAATGAAACTCTTGCTGGATCAGGGTGCAAGGCTCTCTAAAGTAGAAATATCAAGAGTTAGTCAGCTGTTTATGGAGCCACAGTGCCAATATGATCATCCTCCTCCCTATCATCAGGCTTCATTTAATGAAACAGGCAAGATCATGGCGGACATGATTTCATACATCTTAGGATGTAAAACAGGAGAATTTGTGGATGAGACTGTATTCTTTCTCCTAACCATATTCACCCCAGGGCAGCCCGCTGCTATCATGTATGACTATGCCACATTCATAGCAAACAAGATACATGAAAAATTCATGATGATGGAGAGAGAAACATTGTTTAAATACACTTCTTATATATACCACTTGCTGCTCTACTATCACCCAGATAGTTTCAAGGTTCCTCTCAGGAGATTAGACCCAAAGGGAGAAAGGAGATCTGTTGTTTATTGGACCTCAGTTTTCCATGAAGTCCACCATTCTCCATACACATATTGTGAGTTTATTGACCTATTCATTTATCCTGCTACTTGCCTACTGATGGTGACTCCTCCTACCGGGCTTACTATTGAAATGCAAAGGATCTTGCATCTTTCTAAGGGCTACAACATTGGTGATTGGTACTTCTACCAAAACCACACAGTAATAAGAATTTATGGGTGTGAGTTGTCTCCCTATAAGCTGCCAAGATATGTCCCGATGAGACTTTTTGCCTTGGAATTTTTCAGGCAATTCAGTCATGCAGACTTGACCCATTTCCATGGGAAAAACAAGAAGGCACAGCTTAAAATCAGAAACCATTTGGGTCCCTTTGTTTTCAACAAAAGGGAAGAAGCATGGAAAGATGAAGACAACATGCTAGGACAAGAACTCATGCTAAAACATAGCTTCTACTGGGCACCATATGACCCTAAACACTTCATAAGCCTTAGAAGAATCAAACATATGCTTTCAGGATATGTACACCAACTACTCCCCCATATTGAACAATATGCCAATCAACCAGAATGGGTAGAGGGCACCTTGGATGATGAAGAGCTCACTGAAGAAGAAAAATTAGAGAGAGACATGAAAAAAATTGAGAAAATAATTGACCTGGATTATGTTGCACAGGTCACCTTCACACAGCCTCAACCAGTGGGAGCAAGCACATCAACTACTACTTCAAGGCAGCCAGCTAAGGAGGCCATATCATCAGCAGAAATGGAGTAGCCATCCTCAAATCGAGAAAAGGGACAAGAGCAAAGTCCTTTAACACAAACAAAAGCACCTGAAATCCCTGTGCTACAAACTCCTCACAATGAGGAAAGAGGTAAAAAGAGGGATAGAACAAATGAGACACCCACGGACCAGCAAGGAGAAAAAAGGTAGAGGCTAAACCCCTATGTTGAGGAGGAAATCACTGAAGAGACCATGGGAAACATTAGGGGTGAGGGAACTTCTGAGCAACAGATCCCTCCTATCTTGGAAACATCGGCCAACTCCTTTCAGCAGGAGCAAGAGAAACAACCAGGTGGGGAGGTTTCATCCTCCCAACAACAGGCCCAAAGGGGCTCGGATATAAAGAAGGCATTCATGGAGATTAAAGCTAGAAACGAGCCTATAAGGTTTCAGCTTTACAACCAGTTAATGAGAATGGCTCCAACAAATCAACAGAGGCTAATGGCAGCCTATGATATAGAAGCAGGGAAGATGACACTCAGTCACTTCAGGCCTATTACACAGTAGCCACAGTCAGCTGCAGATTACATTAGAACCAATTTGGAGGTTTTAACAAAAGATATTCATCCTCTAGACCAGATTGAATTACATAAGCAGACAGGAGAAATGGTTTATTCTACACAGGCAGACAAGGCTCTATTAGCCCACAGATTGCAGAACTCTCTATACAATACTTCTGCCCAGTTAGATTTGGAAAAGGCATCATCGTTGGCCAAGGATAATAGGATAAAATCCTTGGAGGAGATCATCATAGAGTTGGGACATCATCCCAAAGGTCCTAAAGGCACACAGGCCTTGATTAGAAAAAAGGAGGAAGACATAGCAACATTAAGAAAACAAATGAAGCTGCTAGTCACCATCCATCCTCAAACTGCAGAAGTAGCACAACAACAAGAAGTGGAGGATGTGGTAAGTCTACTTATGAGGATGAATGAAAGGATAATGGAAACAAAGAAAGCATTGGAGGAAGCTCAATGATGGAAACAGCCAGAGTTGGCCCCTCAACCATCCCAAATTGCTCCAATAGTACCAGCTCCAACAATTACAACTCCTTCAACAACAGTTACTTCAGCAGCACCTCCCCCAGGTTCAACTTCAGCGGCAGGTGCATCGACTTCAGCAGATCCAACAACAGCAGCAGTGCAAGAGGCCAACTTGAGCATGGAGGCCATGATGAAAGAGATTAAGGCTCTTTAATTGCAAATGGCAAAGATGAAGGAAACAAAAGAAAAGCTAGCCAAGATTGAGGATAGTTATGATAAGTAAAAAATGACAGTTGCTGAGAAAACCAGGGAAGTAAAGACCCTGGAAAATAAGATAAAGGCCTTAGAGAAAGACCTCACTCGCCATAGGACCTTGACTGAGATAAAAACAATTTTGTGGAATAAGATTGGTCAATCTCTTGTTGGACAATGGACAGGAATACAAACCATGTTTGACCAAATAGAATTGATGGCTGTAGCTCAGCATGAAACTCATAAAGCCAGAACATTGCTAGCGAATAAGCCTGAGCAAGCTTCTCGATTGATTCACTTTTTGAATACTAGTACTGGTGACCAGCTGGCAGCACTAAACATCCAGAACAGGACATAGACTATAGTAAGAGTCAAGAAGGTGCTGACTATGAGGAATTTTGTCCAAACTATTGAAAGGAAGTGCCAGGGAATGCAGATAGAGGTAAATGCTTTCAGACAGAGGCTTGCAAATTTGCAAACCAAAGGTTTACCCAACCTGGTTACTAGTGCTGGAAGGCTATTAAAGCAGGAACAATATGCAAACAGGCTCAGCACCTTCATACGAAATCAAATCACAGCATTATCCAACAGCACAGAAGAAGCAGTCCCTCCCACAGGGCAGAGTTTATATGACAAGTTGGAGGATTTGTTTTACATAGAGCATGAGGTAGCACAACTTTTTCCAGTTTGGCCGAATTATTATACCTACACTGAAGCTGATGAAACATTATACAAGTTAAGAAAAGATCAATTGCCAATTGAGGATTGGTGGCAAGGTCTGCTTTAGATTTTTAAAGTGGTTTGAATCTCTTCTCATTGATGGAATGCATAAGAAAATTGTATGATGTAGCTCAACTACTATAGAATTCAAGCTAACAGTAGGTGAAATTCGCGCTAATATTCAAAAGCGCAGAACAGGTGTCAAAGGACAGCACTACTAGACAACATTTCAAGGAAGCGGTCACCCACCGACAGCCAGAGTCGAAAGGTCAACATCACACAGGACACCTGCCTCAACGAGTAAAGAGCTTTAAATTCCTCAATTATTACTGCGCGATTTTTTCACAAATCGTTATTAATTATGTCAGAAGTAGATGGATGCATTGATGTCTAGATATTTCCCTATGGGATATTTTGTAAAAACTCCTATATATACTTGTAAAAGAGATGTATTAAGGGTTGAGGATTTCTTCGTTCTGAACTGCGCTGTAAGATATCGGACTGTGTTAATACAAATGGCTATTGAAGTTCACTGTGTCTGAATGATCTGAAGGTGGATTGGATGTTATGGGACTTGCTACAGAATTCCTGTGCCATGCTATGGAACAATAAGTTATACTAGACTGTGTCTTATGTTTTCTATTTCGTAAATCTCATCTATGTTTCATGATCTTGGTAACAGAGAAGAAGAATAGCATAAGATTTGTTTGAATGCACCTTATGTTCAATCTCTGTTATTTATTATGTTTTCTTGAGGATTAGTCATAAATATGAATTCTTAACTGCTTATGTTTGCACTAGTTCTCTCATTTTGAATATTGTTTAGGAATCCTTAATTTCTCCTACACAATATTCATACATTTTCCCTCTGCCAGTATAATGAAAGATTCTTGATTGCCTTTCATTCCATGACTTCATTCCATCATTTCCAGATTTGAAAATTGTTTCTAGCCTGCCTATCCTGCTCTGTAGCACTACCTTTTCACCAAGAATCCCTTTCAATAATTACACTCTCAGTGACTCCATTGCCCAATGGAAAAAACAGTTATGTACTTGCATCCCAGTTCTGTTTGAGATCACCATCCAACAAACTTAAAACCAAACCTTGTTCATCATAACTAGCCTAAAACACTTCAAAACAAAGCTAAATTACAAAGAGAGAGCCCTCTCTAGTTGCAGGTAGGCTAGGACCTGCAGCTAAAAGATTGGTTAGTGGTTACCTCGGCCGTATTCCCTACAGGAAGCAGGGAGCAACCTGAGTGATAACACTTGGAATAAGTGTCCCATCTACCATGGTTATTATTTTTCCTTTATTAACTTTTATTTCATGGAATTTTCACGAGGGTTGTTACACATATGAGAGCGTTATGCCAACCTTTTTGGTTTTCATCAATGGTTCTTTTAATTATCCTTAAAAAAAATTATTGGTCGATTGAGCTAAGCCATTACATTAAGGATAAAATTTAGATGAATATTTTAGTTTAAAACCCATTTGTAAAATAAATTCATTTAATGCATTGGCAAAAAAATAACTGGCATTATCACAAATTAACGTGCTTGGGAGACTAAACCTAGTGATTATAAAATAATTAATAAAAGAAATCACTTGTTCAGTAGTAACATTTTTTAAAGGAACGTCCTCCACCCATTTTGTAAAGTAAGAAATTGCATTGAGAATAAACCTATGTTGTTTGTAAGAATTAAGAACAATCTCACCAATTATGTCAAGGCCCCATTGCTCAGCAGGTTGATCTTGATAACAAGCTGTAAAGGTAATGCAACTTTCTTATCTCTTCTAGCAAAAGCCTGGAAGATCTTGTGTTTTCATACATATGCATTAGATCATTGAAAATAATGGGCCAGTAATATCATGCATGGAGAATTTTATGAGCTGCTGTGTCACCTCCAAAGTGATCACTAGTTGGACCATCATGTAATTCCTGCAAAACTTTGTCAGCTTCAGATTTTTCCAAACACCTTAAAATCATGGAATCATATTTTTTTATAAATAAAACCCTGTTGATAAATTGATATTGATTTTCTTTTAGTCTCTGTTAGCGCTTGAAATTTCACCTCAGGCTGAAAAAGGCAAACCTCAAGGCAACATCAAACCATTTAGCCTCATAGCTAGCCCTACGGGGTAGGAGAAGGCTCTCTCCGGTCAATCTCAGTAAAATTTTCAATGGATGAGATGACCAATAGGGTAACACTGATTTTAGGCTAGTAAATTGATAAAAAGGGGTTTTTAATACAATAACGGGGTTTTTCTGGGCTGCATGGGCAAAGTAACAGCTTGGACAGAGAAATATAATAAAAAACACAGATTATCAACTAAGGCAAGGTAGGCAAGAAATTTAACATCAAATTGAGATTAAATGGGATGGCAAGACTGGTGAGGAGCTGACAAGGGCATAGGAGATGAATCCTTGTCAAACAGAAGAAAACATTAAATATTGAACAAACTTAAAGGCAGAGCATACAAATGATGAATTCTACCTTAACACTTCATCTGTTCAATTAGAAATGATCATGAAGTGAAATGAAACATAACAGTTTACATATGAAACAAAAGAAAAACTTATGCTAACTTTCATACCACAGGAATCTCAGAAGTCAGAGCTGTGTAATTTCATTAAAAATCTTTGTCTAAAAACTGTACAATGAAGCTCTATTACACACACCTCTCAGCACTCAGAACTCTCCCCTCTCTCCCAACAATGATTATTTTTAATACATTAAATAAACTATTTTAGAAAAAACAACAGATCGACCCCCAAAACAGGGGCGCTGTTTCACCTGCAGTTACAACAAAAGAGATAAAATCATTTCTTTTTCCTAAAACAGACGATCGTTCCACTTGAAATCCTCTGGTGGCTAATAAATTGGAACTAGGATCTCATGAAATCATGACTGAGGATCAAAATAGGCAAATTCGTTCCTATATCTTTGCTTATGGTAAATGATCTACGTTCTAATTTTGGCTGCGGTCCTTTCACCTTCTCGCTATCGTTTGAATAGAACCAATTTTTTACTAAAAATGCCAGCACTTCATAACAGCGCAACTGCTACAAGACAAGTCCTCGCTCAAAAACACCTAGAAGTTTCAATGGGTTTGGCTTGGTACACCGAACGGAGTGAGGTGTAGTGTTTTCCAGTCGCTGCATCAAAAAATTGCCCCTTAAATTTGGTTGTGACACTATGTTTCCGCGAATCATCTCCATTTAACCGACCTCGTTGAGTGATCAACTTCTCTTCCCCTTTACTGAGATTAAATGCAAATGATTTTGGAAGGCCAGCACATGAAGAAAGTAGCTGGATCGAATCAGAATGCGGAAAATCTCTATTTTTCTCCAAAAATGTAGTTGCATCATATATCACCTCTCCAGCATAGTGCCGAACACGGAATTCTCTGCCTCTATATTATATTCCTCTTGTTCGAGCTTGAACAGATTGCGATTAAAGTGTTGTTGAAGTGTCTCATTCACATAGTTTATGCAAAACTGTTGCCTTTTTCCAGTGACTTGTTGATAAGCCAGTCAAATAAATTTGCATATATTGCCTTTGCTAACGCATCTCTTGTGTCTATAGCCTGAGAATGAGTAAGCCTCTGCGCCATGTCTATTAAAATAGAATTCCCTATATAGCTTACAATCCATAGTAGCAATATTACTATAGTAATCTCGTATATCTCAGCCACAGTAAGTTCGGATGACACAGGAAAATTTTGCCATTGAACTCGTATTAGCCTAGAGAGATCTATTATCATAACTCACTTTATTATGGAGAGATATGTCACCTAAAACTTGCATCATTATCATAGTTATTGGCATAATCATGAGAGATCATCATGTGCCGCAAATAACAAATAATCAATTCCAACAAATTTAATGTCAGTATTATCCACAAGCCACTGTGCTCCATCTTTCATAAAGCCAACATAACTTGTATCAAACTCTCATTTCCACATAAGACGTGTGTCAGTGTTGAGTGTTTCTGAAAAGCACACGATGCGAACCTCTTGGAATATTTAGGCCCTCCATTACCTTTGCCGTTATATTTGTATCTCCTAGTACATCCTCAAGCAATGCATGCCCATTGAGTATCCTGGGATCAAGAGTATCCATGTCAGAGTTTGATCAGGTTGTGAAAGAATAACATCTTTAGATATCTTGTAATTGCCCCAAGGAACTCGATTGAGTAGCAACCTGTAATAGCTGCTAAGGCTAATATCTTCACACGACATAGTTCCCAGTGACTTCCATGATGATCCAACAACTGCCAAAATTGCATCACCGTGTACTTCTTGCCCTACTAAGATAGATGCCCTTTTATTATACTTCAATTATCAGTTCGGACTTCCTTTACATTTCTCACTAATTGGAGAATTTCCAAATAGATACGATATTGAAGGTAAAGTATTCGGAGCTGGAAAGTAAAATATGGCATCCAAGGAAACCTTGCTGAGAGGCCTTGAGATCAAAACATGAGAGGAATCTGCAACACTTAGATGATTTGCAATTACATCCAGAAAGTATTAATGAGGTTCAACCTTCAAATTCAATGATTTCGCTTTCTTTTCAAAGCAACAAGGTATAAAAATAGCTGTAAACAAACAACTCTCTGTTCTTTCTCTAAATTCCATTGTGTTGTCTGTTTCTCTTGTGAATTCTAGGCTCTAGTTTAGCAACTTTTCCTTGGTTTCAAAAGAAAAAGAGTCTCTTTTTCCAATCCAAAAGCTATTTGCAGGAGAAAGAAGGTGACTGCATGATTTGGCAGCGTTTAAAACTAGTGCTAAACTTAATGTAGGATCCATTTCTGCCCTGCTGTTAATTGATTTACATAAATTCACTATCTTGGTATCAAGTGCGGAAATTACTGAAGATGGAACCAAACCATAGTTGTCACCATCTCGTTGGACTACTGCTGTGAAGTGTGCAATGAATGGGCAGTATGATAGAAGGAAACACGGTCCTTTAAAGCTTAACATTTTTCCTCTGCTGTTTGAGGTGTATGAGACACTTTTGGAAACCTTCCAATGTAAGCCAGAATTAAATCCAACTCTCTTCCTCATCCAGAACTGAAACTTAAGAATCAGCTTCTGAAAGATAATGAACCTGTCTAGAGGACTTCTCCATTCTCAAATGCCTTCTTCTTTGAAGGGGCGTGTGACCAAGACTGCAACGACTTCTGACTCTCCAATACTCCTTGCATGATAAAGCTTTATCTCTGCTTAATACATCTCAATAACAATCTACATACATCCACTGCATTATACTTGCTCATTAGCATACCAAATTACACTAGCAATGAACATGCATTTATATCAACAATCCTGCATCTCAACTACTATCAAGGGTTAAGAAAAAAGGCCGCAGACATATGCTTGTCAAGAGATTAAAGTATATCTTTCATTTGAGTGACCCCTTGGCTAAGTAACCAGATCTGAGCACCCAAATGTATGGAGAGTTGTATAACCAAATGACAACTGTAACAAGACAAATTTCTAGACCAGATCAAACAAATGGATATGATTGCTGATGATGTTTCGTTTTCTTTTGTTTGTGTTTTTGCAGAGATAGAAGCTGAGGAAACTGCTGCCATTTGAAGAGCGGGAGAATAAATTACATATTCTAAAACAACACATTTAATGATTTCTTCTTCAAAACAGGGTTTTGAAGAAGAATCAATCTGACACTGACATAAGACGAAGTCTAACATAAAAAAAAAAGAGATAAATTAATTAAGGAAGAAACATGAGAAATTTAGAGCTCTAGACCTTTCCTCCATGACTGTCGCTCTCTTTTGTGCAGTGCCTAAGACCCCAAAAGGCTGATGTTGACAGGGAAGGAGGATCCCCAGGAACATCTCTGAAAATTTGAATACGAAAAATGTGTTGAACTATACAATGACTATAGCTGAATGATTGATTTCACTACAACAATGACAAGGAATGATCTTGGGTGAAGGAATAAATAATTTTGCTGAACTGATCACCCTTTCCCATATATTGCATTTTGCACTTAGCCATGATTGTAGAAATATTCAGATTTTTGAAGACTCCAAAATTATTATAAATTGGTTCAACAATATCAAAAAATGCCATGCACACACACTTACAAACATTCTGGATGAAGTGAATATATTCAAATCACAATTTAACTCCATTATTTGTCATCATATTTACAGGGAACATAACGACAGTGCTGACAGCCTTTCCAAGGAGGCCACACTTCTACCCAAAGGACAATGGATAATTCATGAGCATAGGGGTACTACACAGTACTAATATTATCATAGACCTTACATAGATTAGATATGTCATCGGGTTGATGGAACCTATATGTGATGATGTATATATCATATTTTTAATATTATGCAAATCACCCTACGAGATGTATATATTTCAGAACATAGTTCATGAACCTATATAAATAGACCCAATCTATTTATCACCCTACGTGGTGAATTTTGTTATGTTATAGCCATTCACAAGAATGGGGATTTTGACATATCTCAAAAAGACAATTGATGCATATGCTGTCAAGCATATACTATATGTAATTTTTCAAAATTAATGAAAGATTATGATTTTTCCTTAGCAAAGAAAATTGACAAGGAATGATCAAGATTGGTATTTAAACCTTTTTTCATCTTCCATCTCCACATTGGAATGATTTTTCCAAACCTTTAGAAGAAGATGGTTCCGCAAAAAGGACGTGGTTCGACTGTACAAAGGGCTCTTGTCTAGTGAAAAAAAGAGGATGAGATCATTGTTAAGTTTAATCAATGATTCAATATGGTTATGCGTTTTATCCCTCAAGAAATGTCTCCTTCAAAGGATGTAGCTATGGCTTCTTACCTCAATGCCTTCAAAGGAGAGTTAGTCTTTGATGACTGAATAAAAACCCCTCTAGTCTCTTCCAATCTCAAAACATAATGATTGACCTTTATCAAGCCATGAAGCATATTTCGATCAAAATTCTGCAAATTAAATATGAGCTTTCCCCCTCAAGTGAAAGTATTCTACATCATGAAGAAATAATGACACAAGAAATCAACAACAAGGCAAAGGAACCTCATGATCCCACTAACAATGTTCCCTTAAGATAGATTTTAAGTTTGACTATCCCTTTTTACATGAATCTCGGAATAAATGGGAATACTTTGAATAACTACATCGTAAATTCAGAGAGACCTATCCATATCATGCCTTTTATTATTATGAAAATTCTTTGGATTACTCTTTCAAGTAAATTTCAGGGCAAGGTGATTCTAAATTGTGAATAATTCAGGGTATGTGCGCTGGTAGAAGGTAGAAATGTCTTTTTCCATACACATCCTAAGAGAGAATTCCCCATAAACATTCTCATTATTAAAACCAATCCAACATGGGGCATGATTCTATTGAAACAATTCATTTAAAAACGTTAACCTATCCATAAATGAAGATAGTTCCACTACATACCTTCATTTTAAAGATAACTCCTAAGTATCTATCCCTAAGTAGAAATTCTCTACCCCAAGGATTGCTAACTCTTAAGAAAATGATAATGAATTGGAAAAAGAAGATAATAAACTAGGAGAATGGAGAATTTTCAAGGGTGAACATTTAGAGGCCACCCCTCTCCTTAGGCAATGGGTTATGTATTTCCATGGGGCTCACTCTAAGACTATATTAGGGGTTGGCATTGTCATCATATCCCCTTGTGAAGAGTATTTATTATTCTCTATAATGATCCAATTTGCTTGCACCAATAACATAGTTGGATATGAGGCCCTCCTACCAGGACTTGAGGAAACTCGATCAAGGTTGATCTAACACATAATCATAATTGGATATTTTTACCTTGTCATCTCACAAATAAGGGGGACTTTTGAAACTAAGGATGAAAAATCGTAACTCTATAGGGAGATAATTACTAGCATGATCAACAAGTTCAAAGAGCTACAATTCTTGGGCCTAGATCGATGCCTAAATGACATGGCCAATTCCAAAGGCATAGTTGCATCCACATCGTGAATTATTCGCAATGATGTTGCTAAAATTATTCGCAATGATGTTGTTAAAAGAGGGAAGTGTATAATTGACACAATCCACTGGCCCTTTGTCTCTAATTATGAAGAACATTAGTTCATTTTTGAAGATGATGAAGATACAACCAACTTCCTTCAGGACTTTGAAGATCCTGACAGAGGGGGTAAAGAATTAAGGAATGAACAACAATTTGATAGGGATGATGTTACGACCACTAAAAAGGATAATAAAGAGTCACCTAATACAATATATCTCAACCTTGGAATCGAAGCCTCTCCTCAAATGGTCAAAATTGGGAAAAATTGTCGAAAGAATAAAGGGATGAACTCAAGAAATTGTTGACAGAATTCAAGGATGTGTTCGCTTGGCATTATGATGACTTAAAAGCCTATAGCACCGAGGTTATCTAGCATATTATTCCTTTTAAGGAAGGTTCCAAGCCCATCAAAAAAAAATTGAGAAGAATAAACCCCAAGCTTTCACCTTTAGTCAAGGAAAATCTCCAAAGGACAGCCAATACATGGATAATATCCCCTATACAATATTCTTCCTGGATCTCTGTCCCTTGATCACCCATTAAAATTCTATCAATATTAGGATGTGCATTTATTTCATGGATCTCATTCGTGTGTGTCTAAAATATAATTACCCCTTCGCCAATATGGAAAATCTCTTGCAAATAATAACAAGTTCCCAAATGATGTCATTCATTGATAGCTTTTATGGGTATAACTAGGTCATTGTAAAGGAAGAGGATCACTTGAAAACTACCTTCACCACATGATGGGGAACATACATTTACCTTAGGATGCCATTTGATTTCCTCAATGTTGGGTCCACTTTCGAGAGGGCCATGGATTTTTCCTTTAGAGACCTTATTGGAGAGATCATGGAGATCTACCAAGATGATTTGATTATCGCTCCTAAGAAAAGACATGATCGTTGCGAACAGTTGAGAAAGGTATTTTAGAAATGTATTTGAGAAATGTAGGAAATATGACATCTCCATGAACCCTAAGAAATTGATATTCGTTGTTGACAAGGGTAAAATGTTAGGGCATGTGGTCTTTAAGGATTGGATTATTATTGACCCCGAAAGAATTCGCACAATCAAAATCATTTCCCCTCCCAAATATCAAAGTGCCTTACAGTCCTTTTTCAGTAAAATAAACTTCACGAGAAGATTTGTGCCAAATTTTGTTGAAATTGTCGAGGCTATGAAAGACATCCTGAAGAAAGTTACTCTCTACTCATGGAACCAAACTACAAATGAAGCCTTTGAAGATATTAAAGAAATAATTTCCTATGTCTGTGTCTTAATCAACCCTGACTACACCAAGGAATTTATAATATATTCCTTTGCATGGAATTACATAATAGTTGGTATCCTCATGAAAAAGGATGAGGAAGGAGGGGAAATACTGGTGGCACTCATGAACAAGCCCCTCAGAGACGCTGAAACAATATACACCATTACTGAAAAGCAAGCTTACACTCTTTTGAAATCCCTTAAGTTATTTAGAGCCTATGTAGGGTACAATAAATTATATGCTTATGTCGCTTACCCTACTATGAAGGATGTGCTACTACAATCTGATTGCCTCATATCTAGGGGAAAATAGATATCAAAAATCCAAGAATATGACCTTGATATCCTCCCTGAAAAGGTCATCAAGGGACAAGCATTAGGATATTCCAACACATAGGAAATAATTAAGTATAACTTGGTATACTATAGAGTCAGGTAAAGTGTGTTTCTTTAGTATGTGTTTTTTGTATGTTACAATCTAACGGTCATGATATGTTCTAGACATGATGTGATTCGATGGTTCATTCTCTCCTTGGTATTACTGGCATTTGATTTGTGGGTTAACAATCGATTGGTCCATGATCTCTATTTAAAGAGCATGGAGGTTCGTTTTCTTAGGTGATAGCTCATGAGAGAAGCTTATGTAAATTTTCTTTCTTGGTCACTAATAAATTGCCTAAAGTGGACATGTTGGCCTAGGTTGTGGACTATTTCCCTCCTTGAGGGTTTTAACCATGTCAAGAATATTGGCGTACTGACCTGTGATCTATTTGTGAGACGTGTCCTTTGGTGTTCTATCTAAGGAACTTATCCTATAAATTCCTACATGGTATCATAGCTATTCGAGGGTCGCATCCATTGGTGATCCAAATCCAAGCCGACACAACTGCATCCAACAGTTTTTTTCTAGATATATTGTTTCTCACCTCTTTCAGGCTGAGAGGACTGCTCTATTGTGTTAGGAGCATCTGTTCCAGTAAGGAACACCTTTCGTTTCATGTGAAAAGGTTTCTGGTAGCCCTAGTGTGTCATTTTAAGATCTAGAGGTAGACAATCTTTATTTGCAGTTATAGTTATTTATCTCTCTGTTTATTTTGGTTTATAGTCCTCTATAAAAATTTGTAATACCAGATCTATACCTTTCATTTCTGTGTATGCTTTTTTCCCCGTGACTCTGTATGATCTAGGCAAACCAAAATTATAAATAAAGGATACTTCTCATGTGTATGCTCTTTTCTATTGTGCCTTAGTGGGATCTCGGAAAATTAGAAACATTGAGGCAAAAATTTAGTTTTTGGCCAAACCTAACTTTAAGTTGTAAGGCTTGGATACATTTGCTTTTTTTTTTCTTTTGTAGGCAAAATGAGGTCTAGTGTATAGTTAGGTAACGTGTGTTTCTTTAGTATGTACTTCTTATAACTTACAATCTGACGGTCATGGTATGTTCTAAACATGAAGTGATTTGATGGTTCATTCTCTCCTTGGTACTACCACACTTGATCCATGGCTTAGCACCCGATTGGTCCATGATCTCTATCTAAATAGAATGGAGGGTCATTTTTTACATGACCGTTCATGAGAGAATCTTATGTAAATTTTATTTCTTTTACATTAATAAATTGTCTGAAGTGGTCGTGTTGGCTCAGGTCATGCATTATTTCCCTCCTCGAGGGTTTTAACCACGTCAAAATACTGGTGTACTGATTTGTGATCTATTTTTGAGTGGTGTCCTTTGGTGTTGTATCTAACGAACTTACCATATAAATTCCTACAACAAGGATTGGCTGAGATGTTTAGTGAGAGTAATAGTCAAGCCATTAAAGAAGAAGAAGAGGAGAAATTTTGCAGTACATCCATTGAGCTCGAAAATGATGACTTGTACATAGACATCATTTATTATTCGCACAATTTGTCTACCCCTCCCCACCTTATTGATCATTAGAGGTGCGATTTTAGGCTAAAAGCATCTAAGTTCATCTTGACCCAAGATGGCCTTGGATGGATGAGTCTCTATGGGGCTATCCCCTGATGTGGTAGCAAGGAAGAATCTGAAAAATTGATGAACAAATTCCATGATGGTTTTTGTGGTGGACATTATGCTACCCCAACCACCACTCATAATATTTTGAGAGCATTTTATTACTAGACCACCATTTTTGTTGATGCCCATAACTTTGTAAAACAATACCAACCTTGGCAACTATTCGTTGGGAATCAACACCTTGTCTCTATTCCATTGAAAAACATTGTTATTGATGCACCTTTCCAAAAATGGGGCTTAGATTTTATCGGTGAATTCAAGGATAACTCTAGAAATGGGCATAGATGTATCCTCACAACAACTAACTACTTCACCAAGTGGGTTGAAGTGATACCAACCAAGAAGGAAACTAACCAAGTGATTATGGATTTCCTTGAGGATAACATTGTTACCATATTTGGAGTTATCTCCAAGATTATCATTGATAACACCAAAGATTTTGATTCCATGGCTCTGACATCTCTATGTAACAAGTACGACATAATATTATTGCATCCCTCAAACTAATATCCTCAAGGAAATGGACAAGTTGAGTCTAGTAACAAGAACCTAATAAAATTATTGAAAAAACCATTGGTGATAATAAAATGGGGTGTGATAGCAAGATCAATTACTCCTTATGGGTTTACCAATCAACCATGAAGGCTTCCACTGGTTTTAGCCCATTCCAATTGGTTTATGGTTTTGAGGCTAAGTTACCTATTCAAATGCAGTTACCCATCCTTGAATGCTTGAAATCTTTCCCCAGTGAACAAAATTCCATACAATCTTAGATCGATCAATTAATTGAAAGTTAGAAAAATAGAAGGAAATGATTTGGCGAGATTGGTTGCAGTCATGATAAAATGAAAGCCTCCTAGAAACATAGACGACACAAAGCCTTCAAAACTGGTTAACTTATGCACTTTTGGGATAAAAGAAGAGAAAACCTCGTATCCATAAGAAGTGGGTAACCTTTGGATAGGTCCATTTAAGATAAGTGATGTGGCAGGAATGAACTCATATAATTTAGAAACTCCAGACGGAGAAGCCATTCTCCCTCCCATGAATGGGAAACTCCTAAAGGAGAATTATCCTAAGGCTTGACATTGTATCATATGGATGGTAGGGTATGATGCATTGCATGTTGATTTTTACACTAGAAATAACAACATATGATTTTATCATGGTAGATAGATGCATATTTGCATACTTTGTTTCTGTTGATTTTATGGCCTAACATATTAGCATGCGCGATCATGAGACTTCGTGAAAGCATGCTGCTCCATGATTCTCTATTTATTATATGTGTAGGTGATAGCTCTACAGTAACCAAGAGATTGCTAGATTTCTCATGAACTGATGTTTGAGTAGTGTTGCCCACTTCTTCGAGAGATCACATCCTAGTTGGAGCCAGATGTTATCCAACATTTTATGGGTGATATCCCTAGGAGAAAAGTTTTTTCCAATATGGTCCTCAGCTAGTAGTCCCCAGCCCCTTGCAACCACCATCTAGTTCATTCTACTGTCTTCTCTGCCACCTGAGACAACCATGTGGTTCGTCGCCAATCTTCCATGATTGTATGTTTGAAGGTGGGTGTTGGGCCGTTAATATGTCATTATTATTATCACTTTTGAATGCATATTCCACCCATTTCTACTCTTTTTTATCATGCTATTTTTCATGGTTTATCATATAATTCCATTTTATAATGATTTATGCTCTTATGGAGAAATATTATTTATTCTCCTTTATTTTTAATAAATTGATGATTATGTATGATTTTATCAATGATGGTTTATTAACAAATTGGTTGTAACATTACTCACCATTTTTAGCCTCCAAGATAATTTTCAAATTGAATATTTGATCATTAAATGTTCTAACTCATAAATTCGTTGGAATAAGAAGTGATGATTTTGTATTGAATGTTTTAGGCAAATGGAGAAGAATCTGGGAAATATGAAACATGGGTTTTGTTCAGAACGGACCAAGTTAGTTTCGTGATGTGCAGTTTTCCCAAATTCGTCCTGTACTAAGAGAAACAGAAGGTTCTCTGAAGATTTTTTTCTCAGATTTGTTGTGTGGCCGTTTTCCAAATTATGCCAACTGTAATGCCAAATTCAACTTGTTCCTGTTGAATGCTGATGGACAAATATCTTAGAGATGATCTTTCTTATCAATTTGTTGAGAACAATCCAATTTTGTAATAGAAATCATGTTGTAATTATCTCTGTTGTAACTGCTCTCTGCTCTCTCTATTTAAATGAAAATAGAGATTAGAGAACGAGATTCAGAATTATGGATTAATAATTCATGATGGATGATTAGAGAAATATAATATGATAAGATAGGAGGAAATAGCATGGATCTCTATTATTTCAAATCATAATTCTGATTTACAGACTTGTGGTGCCAAAAGAATGTGATCATATTGTAATGTCACTCAAGTTTAATGATTAATATATGATTTGGAAGTTGCTGCTCATTCGTCTCAGCTAAAGTAGCCCAATAGCATCTATTGGCGGCTAAGGGCCTAGCCTCTAGTGGATTAAGCGACTACTGTGTATTATATCTTTATGATTTCTGCCATGTGATGGTTTGGTTTCATTTCTATTTATTGTAGTCACATCTCTTTATTATTTCGTATTGTCAGAATTAATGAATTGATCTGTTTTATATATTGTACTTAAATTGCATTGTTGTTCATTTCCTTCCTAACAAAGATCATTGCTTTTCACAAGCATATTGTTGTGTTGTTCATTTCATCTATAGAGCTTCGCTGTTCATTCCAGTAATTTAACAGTTTTCTATTCATTATAGCTATATAGGTTTGCCTATTCATTTCTAACACTTAGTGTTGTTGTTCATTTATTTTCTACAATTATTTAAGCTTGCCTTTCAGCATTCTTATAGTTAGCACAATTGTCTCATTTCGATTAAGTTGCAGAAGCACGATTGATTTGGTTCTTTGCAATTTCCAATTGGTTATTTAGTGTTGTGTGTGAGGTCACCAACTGTAAAGAACACTGCCTACCACTATCTAAGTTCTCAGATTGGGGATCTTATTTATGCTTGATTTAATTTATATCAGTTAAACAAGGAATGAGTTATTGCTACTGTATCCTTGGCTGATAAATTGTTGTAGTTTTCTGAGTGAATGATTTAAGTTTTCGAGTGTTAAGTTTCTGTAATTGTAAGTAGATTTTATTTCAATAATTCATTTACTTTTGCATTTTAAGCACTATACTACAAAACATTACTCTTGAGTAAATAGCTGCCTCAGACTAAGTGCACTCTTGAAATAAAAAATCGTCCCTAGGTTGACAATTAATGTGAAGATAATTCGGAGTTAGAAAGACACATTTTATCACTCAACATTTTGGCACCGTTGCCGGGGAGAGTGTAGCGATTTCTAAAGTTTAGTGTGCATTTGATGGGTGCCTGTTAGGAAAGAATTGGGTATTAAAAACGGAAGGTAAGAACCTGCATATGGGGCATGTAAAAGCCTTGCTCCCTCGCTATTATTGGGAAAACTAGTGTCCATTCAGAGCTGCTAATCCCCCTAAGATGGGTAGCTATCTTAGAAACAAACAAACTAAAGTCACTTGTGTTTTCCTTTATGAGAAGTAGATGAGAGAGAAGTAGAGAGTACCAACCTTAGTCTTTCGCTTGGCTCTTTGCTTGTTTCCTCTCCCCTTTGACATATCTTTGCTACTCCTTCCTCACTTGTCCTGCTTCAAAGAACACCTGTAGAGTCAAAGTAGCATAATACCATCAAAGCATAGAGATCTATAATCATAAACAATATAGGATTAAATATATATTGACCATTCAAATGCATATATCAATTCAATATTCAAAGACATACAAGAATATGGAGGAAAACACAAATATCTTTATTGATAGAAAGAGTAGAAGAGGGGATTACAACCCATTGATCTGACCTAGTGCCATCCTCCCAGGATGAAAGCCCTTCTTCACATCATGAAAAGCTTAGATCACCCAACAATGTTGCACAGTGAAACCAACAGCACTTCCTTACAAGATGCAAAATTACAGCCTCTCGATCTCTGCGATGAGGGATCCATATATAGATGTTCGCAGGTGGGTAAGTCAGCTTCTGGGATTTTGATTAATGTCCTCTCTCTGATAGTTCTTGGTTCCACTTACAGATTCATGATCTCTTACTCATCCCTAGGGAAATTCAGAGAGGCAAGTGTCAAATGGGTAGTTTCTAGAATATTCTCTGGGTTTCCACCTAGCCAACTACTTCTGCCATTTGTCTTCTCTCTCTCTCATCACACCCCACAGAAGGGATTTTTAGTATACATCGAACTTTTTGCATGTGGCAGGTGAGATGCATCGCACCCTTGGCACTAAACAGTCTGTATGGTCCAATTTTGACCAGTTTTGAGTAGTTTTCCAGGGAGAACTTCTGGGAGATGATGTAATCAGCTGACCTTGCTCCTTTAGGGTATGAAACACCACTTTTAGGGACTTATAAGCCCTTGGTTTATGGACATATGTGATTGGTGTTGCAACGCCCAAATATATCTATAACAGCTGCCCCCTAAAGCATGAGGTCATAAATCCTTTTGATGTCAGGTGAAATGCTTTATCATGAGGATCCAAGGTTTTTCAAACTGGAAGGTGACCTATAATAAGATACAATATGATACATTATCTTCATAATATTTTCATATCTAGTTGAGGCAGGCATTCCCATGCTCAGCTTTATAAATTCATTTTTATGTGCATAGGACAGACAACCGTCTATGTGGCAGACTGATGATTCTGGTAGAGCCATCATTATTTGGCTTGGATGATTATTTGTGCAACAATGATGTACATTTGATGTCTTTATTTTCCTAAATATATCGTAGCCTGGATGGATGAAACTAGATCTAGGGTCTTCAAAACTTATTCAATCCTCGCCTGAAGTACAAGTCAATCCATGTGAAAAGATTTTTTGGCGTCGAACATGGAAGGACATCGCTTGATTGCCAACCAATAATGTAAGTCATTAACAAGCGCGAAAGGAATCACTGATAATGATGATGACCTTCAATGTACTCTAGTATAAGTTACGTGGCGTGAATACATGATTCGATGTCGAACACCACGCAAAATCGTTCGATTGAAGGCCATTGATGTAAACCTGTTGCCAGAAGTGAGATACTTACCTTTGAGACATGAAAGCTTCAAAGTCCTGAAAGAGTTGTTCCTAAGTCAACATCTTCAATAATGAGCTGATGTTGACAAGAAGTGACCAGTCGTTGCAGGGCCTTAATGAATCCCACATATACGACACGGAACAGAGCAAATGATTTTGTGGAGGTGAAAATGAACTGATGATACATGGTTCAGGGTGGCGGTCATGAAGGAACGAAGCGTGAAGGTATTGCAACGAATGAGACACAAGCTGGGTCGGTGAATTCTTTGAGCGACTTCTCTTGAACATATCGGCGACACTGAAATTGATTGGTAGTGTTAACCCCAAAAATGGATGGTACGGTGGACCAATGGTAATATGACTGGTGAATGGAATTACCCAACCTGACACAATCATGGTGATGGAGTCAGAGTGTCATGTTCAAGAGCGAGTTGCTACCAATAAAGTTTCTTTAAGTTTTCTTCTCAATTTTTCCCCAGTCATTTCTAACTAGCACCTCTTTATTTTTGTCAAGCTTGAGGAGGATAACATATGCTTGTTCTATAACTTGCCCTTTGGGCAAACCCGTCGCTATGTTTTAACAAGCCTAGCAATAGTGAAACTCACTCTTGCCTGCATGGACAAGTTTGTCGCTATTGTTTTAACGAGTTTAATAACAAAGATAACTCACTCCTTTTCATTTTTAGAAAGTCTGAAAAAGGACGGAAATAAAACTCTAGTATTCATTTTTCGTGATGTAATCCCTCAAGTCCGAAAAAGCATAAAACAATACAAAATGGATGATTTTTCGATAGTTTTAATGAGCCGAATAAGACAAGCGTTCGATCTTTTTGTGTAATAATCCCTCAGGTCCAAAAAGATTAGAATCTAGAGGAGGGATAGCACTTCTGATTGCTTTAACGAGCTAGAGAGGCCAATTGATCATCAATCTTTTCGTATTTTATGAGTCAGATGAAAAGAGCTTAAAGGAGACTCGTTTTTCAAGGAATGGGTGATGTTTTCGGGTAGCGGTTGGTTCCAGGTGAGTGTTGGAACTCTTCAATCACGGTAGTGTAAATAAGGTAGCTAATAGAATCACTCGTTGCAACTGTTCCTCAAAAGGGGTAAACAATCAAATGGAAGCGTATGATCAGCTAAAAAGGAGTGGAGGTGATGGTAAGAACACAACCAAGGCTCAAAAGCTGATGATAATGTGATCGCAATGGTTATTTACCAAAGGTGGGTTCATTTTTTAATGAGATTAAACTTTGGTGGAACATATGCTCATTGCTATGTTTATTTTTGAACGAGCTTGAACTTCGCGTAAAACTGCTCGTGCCAGTCGTATAATAAGGATGTCTCATCAATAGGTTCATTTTTTAGGGAGCTTACCCCATTCGAAAAATTGCTCCGGATCCTTTTGCATGCAAGCTAGGAATGACCAAATACTATCCTAGGGGTTAATTAACTACTGGAGTTAGGTAGGAAAACTCTTCCTTTAATTTGCCGGTGCCATTTGGCCCTTGCAAAGGTGAATGGTTGATCAAACCAATCACCTAACTTAAGTAGTTGAAGTCAGTAAAAACTATGGGGTTAGCGTTAAGCTGGTCACTTTTTACTTGCATACAAAAAGTTTTGCATGCCCCCAGGTATAACGAAGTAGAGTTTCCAGTTTATCATTCAATTTCCAGACAAAACACTTCTTTGGCTCTGTCGGGAATAGACCTAAGTTTTTACGGACGAATCTTATTCCAGTCTAGTCCCATTTTCCTAAATGAACGAGTGTGTAAAAATAGTCATATTCCTACGTGGAAACCTACCCTATAACTGGGGTTTTCCTACCAAAGCAGACCAGGGTGCATGCCCCTTGGGTTTCAGTCATAATAACCGAATCACTCGCGCTCATCAAGTGGATGGACTGGAGATTGATGGGACACTCCTTGCACAAAAAGACTAGTTATGGATGGCACTTGACTATTAGCTATGTGTGAACTGGGGAATGAAAGTTGGTCTACGAGCTAGACCACTTTTCCTTCATGCGGAAAACACATCACTCGAAAGAGTGAGGAAACAATAGCTCCCATGCTATAAATGTAGTCACACCCAAGGAGTAGATTGTAATATAAAGGTTGTTGGACTACCATTACATTCAAGTAGACAGTTTTCCTTCTCAAAGTTATAGGTAAACTTGGAAGGATCCCTAACAGTCAATTGGTTCCTTTGTCGAAGCCTCTCATATTTCTCATCTCAGGCAGAAGTGATGGCGAACCAAGCTCTTTCCAAGCAGTTGAGGAAAGAATACTCATAGAAGCCCCTTCATCTATGATAGTACTGACCATGTCCATTTTGTAAGCTTGTGCGATGATTTGCAATGGTACATTAGACAGTAGACAAGATCTACCTAGTATTCAATGACAGATACTTCGACCGACCACAAAGGTGTGTCAGTCAGATTTTCAACTAGCAATGGACTCGGCAAGAATTTCTTGTATCCAAGAGGAAGCCGTAGCAGTGAAGGAGGACATTTATCCAAGACTCTTTTAGCTTCATCTAGGAAGAGACAATGATGGATGGCATGATCACCTTCACACAGTCTATAAGGAATTTTAGATCTTCCTTTTTGTCTAATGACTTCGTTTTCACTAGTTGACGGTGTACTTTCAACATGATCATCAGAGGTTGAGGACACTGGATTGTGCAACTGGGGAGACCAATCCCTTAATATCCATGGGATGCAAGGACGATCTCGATGATAGTGGTCTCCTTTGCAAATGACACATGGAGATTTAGGTTTGGACAGTGCAATGTGTGGATTTTCGCTAGATGACACTTGGTTGCCCTGTTTCACCATTGGCTTCTTCTTCTTCTTCTCCTTCCCTTTCTTCTTCTTCTCAGTTACTTGGTCCTTAGCTTTACTACCTTCACCAAGCAAAGAGGAAGAAGGAGAGGGAGAAACAAACGAAGTAGAAGGTGGGGGCGTAACTCTAGTATCATCTGGTTGCTGATTTGATTGCTTAGGAATCATGGTGCTTTGAATGACAGAGGTTGAGAAGAGCCATACTGGCAGGCCAATTGTCAGTCCTGGAAGGGACAATGTGGCCATATGAGGTGCACCAACATCTCCCTAAGAGGAGAAAGTACTAGGATTTCCCCCAAGGGGAAACCCTTGATTGGTGGACTCCATTTTCTCAACATAAGACCAATGAGGTAACAGTTACATTATTCCAATTAAAATAAATTTTATGACGTTTTGACACAGCTTGTTTTTTCAATTTTAAAAGACTCGAGAAAAAGCTAAAGATGAATCTAGTCACCTTCGATTTTTAATGAGCCTGAAGTGACAAGTGCTCAGATGGACCCTTTTTTTTAAAGAGTCTGAATAGGATTGAAAAATACTACTCTAGAAATATAGACAAAGGGATTACCAAACCAATCACAAAACTATAGAATACATTTTACAGTATGGTAATCAATCTTCTCGAATGTTGTGTGATGAGCCCCAAAAATGGGTAATTCTATGGGCTCATTTAGCCTCCTAATTCGACTTAATCCACCATTATTATTAGTTTATTGCATGTTTTTTATTATATTTATGCTAATAGTGTGAATTGGGTTAGTCATTATGCCAAAAAGTCTAATGTGTGCTTTATGCAGTTTTTTGGTCAATTTTGAGACAAAATCAAAGGTTTTAATGAGCACTTGGCAGCCAAATTCGTGGAAGAAAAAGGGAGAGGATTTGTAGGAAGGTGTCCCCTTCATTTATGAGCCCTTACTTCAAATTCACCACCAGCACCTCAGAGTTCAAGGGCCACCACATCGATTATCACAAGGGCAGCCAAGCAAGGGCTAGTAAAGTTGTTGTTAACTGCAACTTTTGGCAGTAGAGTCCCTAAAGTTTAGGAGGACTGTTGGGGTCCTCAATTTCTATAAATAAGAAGGCTTACGGCCTCATTTGGGTTAGTCAGTTGTTATTCAATTTTTAGGCAGAATTTAGTCAGATGCTAGTTAGATTCTAGTCAGTAGGTTAGCTCTGCATTTCAGCACATTTTCAAGCTTTTTCTTGTAGACAGTTTTTGGGATGTAACTATTCTTTTGATCAATAAAGATAAATCCAGCTTTGCACCAGCTCTAATCCCTCTTAGGAGGTTTTAGCTCTTGGGGTTGGACCCAACCCAAGTGCCCAGTACCTCCTTTGTTTACTTTTATGTTTTTTTTGTTGCATTCTTAGAATAAAACATGTTATTTAGTTTAAAATCTTGTTTGGTTACTTAGGTCATTTTTGATGATTGAAGTAGATTTTCATATTTCAGGTCGATTTGATAGCTTGGTAACAGAAAATATCTTCGAAAAAGGCCATCAAGCAACCCTTGATCTCACCTCTCCCTCCTTGGGACCATGAGCTGAGACCAAGGCATCCTTGTTGCCACAAAAACATTGTTCTTGCTTCTTCATGCAATTTCTAGTGTTAGATTATTAGTTACAAAAATTAGTACCAGTTATGATTACATGCTTAGATCCATTCTTACTTGGTTTCTAGGTCAAATTAGGTTGAAACAGCTAGATCTTTGGTTTTCTTAGTCTTTGTTGGTTAGTTTTGGAAAATAACGTGTAGAGTGCCTATGATACCTCCTCTCCTACTCTTACCCCATCAATGCAACCTGCTTCATCCTCTAACTGAGATTCTTGCCTCTCATTTGCCACATTCCCTCACCTTGCCCTAATTTCTACATTCTTGTGCTTCATTGCTTCCTCCATCCTTGAACCAACCCAATCACCTTAACCACTCCTCATCCTCATTCACCAATTCCTAGACCTCCTCACACCCTTATCTCACATCCATACTCACTTCCTCACCTTTATTCCACCATCAACCCTCCAAAATCCTCTTTTCGGAACATCCTGTAGAAGCTACAGAACATCCTGTAAAACCCCTGCAGACTTCCTGTAGAAGCTCACGAAAGCGGTTTCTTGAGATCCGATCACTATGAAACTCTCTAGAAGGGTGCTAGTGACCCTTTAGGCCCTCTTCTCACCTTCCCAACCTCCTGTAAGCGTCCACTTCATTTCCTTTCGCCAATCAACCTATGCACAGTCAAAACTAGTTAAAGCACATGCATAATAATTTTGAAAGATTACTCAAAAATGAAAAAAGATGTTTTTTCCATATTTTCCTTCAGAAGTAGATTATTCACATGCATTTTTCCTTTCCAAGAGTCAATGGCATCCATTTCAGTAGATTTTATCTCTGTTCTTGCACCAGTAGGGTTAGTCGGTAAAACTAGGGTTTGCTAGGGTTTGCATTTCCTTTCAGCTTTCATCTTCTTTTTGCAAGTAGATTAGTCTCTTTTGAGTTAGATTTCATCCATCACAGTTAAAATATTCTTCTAAGAACTCATAGAATTTGGATTAAGCTCCTAGCGAACTTGTGCCAGCTGATCAAGTGACAGCCGCGGGAAGAGCTAGTACTTGTGCATATAGCACCGTCGCTTCCAAGTTTGTTACGAACGACCGGGTTGATAAAAGTAAAGAAGGGAGTCCCAGGAGTTGCAGCATTATTGCTGCAATACTGGGGCCCACTGTCTTTTTGGCGCCGTTTCCAGGGAAGCGTCAGAGTATTGGTGATTGCTGCTTTTCTTCTATTTTCTACTACAACCTTCTGTTAAGTAGTTTATCTCAGCAAGCATAGAGTAGATTGTTTCATTTCCATTCTACAATTTGATTTCCGCAAAAGTAGATTAGACATTTCTTGCTTTCATAGATTAGCATTTCAATTCCGCAATTTCATTTCTGCAAGTGTAGATTAGCATTTCATTCCTGCAATTTCATTTCAGCAAAATAGGTTAGTCCTTCCCTGCTTTCATTTCAATTCTGCATTTTCATTTCAGCAAGATAAATTTTATTTAGTTGCAGTTTAATCTATTTCAGTTTTGCAAGTATAAGAAAAAAAAAAAACAAAAATCAACCAAAAATATTTCCTTTCATGCCTTGTAGGAGTAGAGATAAGTCAGAAAAATATTTGCACAACACCCCCCACTGGTTCACGCAGCCAACCTTCTCTCTTCTTCAATGGTTGTGATTAAGAAGAAACCCTAGGTGGACATCAAGGCATATTTAAAGAACCTCTAAGGGAGAAGAGGAAGAAAACATTCCTTTGGAGCAAATGGCTGAAAGCATAAATGTAGGGAGCAGTACCTTTTCTTCCAACTCAATCTTTAAAGGCGAATGTGAAAATCTGATGGAAGATTTCAAGAGCGATATGAGGCGGTTTCTTGGCATGCAATTGGATACCTTGCGGATCCAAAGGAAGTAAGAGGAATATGAGAGGGCTTTGGTCGTCTTTTGTCCTAGGTGCACTAGAAAGCATCCTAGAGACGAATGTCCATTGCACTCCATAGAAGTGTGTTTTTTCTGTGAAAAAAACCATCATATGAATTAGTGCCCTTCCTTGCCTGGAATTAAAGCCGCATATCAAAGGGCCAAAGGAGTCACTGAACCACTCTGTTTCATGAACAAAAGGAGGCCACATGGACCCAGAAATTACCAAGAGGGAATGCAAGGGACATCCCAGACCTATTATAACTCCTATCAAACCACTTCCATGCCTTCTTGGGGTCCCCCTGCTCATCCTTCCTGGTCCACACCCCCTCCTTGGTCGTATCCTCCTCAATACCATGCTCCTCCAGTTGCTCATTCACTTCACTCTTATGCTCAGCCACAATCTCAGTGGAATGCACCTCATCAGGGGTGGAGGCCCCAGTACAACTCTCCTTCCACTCCTTTGCCTCCACCACCTACCCAACCACAACCCCATCCACATCCATCTCAAATATACACCCCCACTCGACTACCTGTACCACCATTTCCAATCCTGCCCATTGGAATAGCTCAACCCAATTGCAAAGATGAGGTATAACACTTCCAAACAACTCCTCTTGAGCTCAATGATATCCACCATAACTCAAGAAGAGTATTGCAAAGAAGAGATTATATTGACAGTATTGAAGGACCACATCCAGCAAAACAAGATTCAAAAGAAGAGATCAAAGGACCATGGGCTACACTTGATGAAGAGAAGACATCAAAATCAGAGACCGAGAGAGCTCCCTCATGATTACCATCAAATCCTCCATGTAGTGAAGAGAAAAATCAGCAAAAAGAGGAAGATGTGAAGGTCATGATAGAAGGTGACATGAAGAATGATCCAGATCAGCAAAAGGACCAAGGATATCAGAGCAATATTGAGATATGGTTCTAGATAGTCACTAAGTTGCAGCAGTACTCTCCTCCTCAGCTATGTTTGATTCCTTCAAAGTCAAATCATTTTGTCTCTAAAATCCGGATACCTGTCAAGGCATGCATTTCAAGCCTTCACATTGTTTTGTCTCTAATCTCGATGTGCACATGGCTCCATTGAAAGTATTCTTATACTTGAAAATGATTTTGTTTTTCAAGTAGGGTAGGGAAGAAAAAAAGAAAAAAGAAAAAAGAGGAAATGAAAATAAGAGGAAAATAAAAATCTAAGGTGAAAACCTCCTCAAAGGCACCTCAGATTGGCTCATTGATTGAAAAACCTGCATGAGGCAGTCAATGGGTTGGAAAGAAGAGAAAAGAAAAAGAGAATAAGATCCCTAGGTTAAAACTTCCCTTGGAGGCGCCCAGGGCAGGCAATTAGGGTGAAAACCTCCATGATGCACCCTAGTTGTTTTCAAAAAAAAAAAGAGAAAAAGAAAGAAGAAAAGAGAAACCTAATTTCTATTGAATAATTGCAGGAAGGACATTGCAGGTTAGGAGGATCGCACAAGACAAGGATAGAGGTCAGAAGCAGGCTACGAACACCCCTCACCATACATTCCTCCATGACCACCACCCTTTCCCAAGATTTGGTCCCATTCAGACTGAGATTTCACCTTCTACAGGAAGTTTTGTGTCTTCTACAGGAAGTTTTGTGTCTTCTACAGGAAGCCTACAAACAAGCCAAAATTGATCTCCGAAGAGGACCCAAAGGCTAGAAATCTATCCATGAGGCCTGTAAATATCCTTGCTTCCATTTCTCACTCTTCTCCATCATTTTCTTTCCACCTCATTGTGCTTCTTTCACAAAAATTGTCTTCTAGAGGAAGTTCCTCTAGAAATTACAGGAAGCTAGAAATGGATTGTAAAAGGCAGTTTGGCGAACATAATAGCTTCCTAAAGGGTTTATAAGTCCTCCTACAATCCTCAAACCTCTCTCCCATTAATTCCAAGTCTGCATTATAGCCCAAGCTCATTTTTTCTTACTATGCAAAAAATTGCAGAATGCTTTGAAACAAAAATACATAGTGTTGGAATTTGTTTTTTCCCTAACTTGAAGATCACACATCCATTTACAAAATTGTTAGATGGAGAGTTGTATAGGGATGATGGCAACATGCCCGAGCAATTTCAGCCAATTCCAGTGCATGGTTTCTAAGAAATTAGCCTCCATCACCTTCAACCATTTTTGTATTTTCTCCATATCTGTGCATCCATTTCAAAACCTATTTCATGGGGAGATGCATATAGGTGATAGTAACCTACCCAAGTAGTTTTAGCCAATTTCGATGCACGGTTTTCAAAAAATTGACCTCTGTCATCTTCAGCCATTTTCAGTTTTTCTCCATATCCGTGCATCCATTGAATACAGTTTTTCTATGCAAGGTGCATAACGATGATAGAATCATGCTTAGAAAGTTTCAGGTCAATCTGATCTATCGTTTAGGATCTATGGAGAAAACAAGTTGTTGGCTTGTAAAAATTCAGCATCAATAGCATGAGGGTGAAAATCCAAATGTTCAAGCAGGCTCCTGCAGCGTAGATCCAGCTAGAGGATACATGCACCCGAAAATAAACCATGTATCAGCAAACAGACCAGCATGCATCCACAGAATATAAGCATGCAGTAGCAAAAAGGACCAAGCATCACATTGACTTACATGTAAGTGTCTAAACCAGTTCCTCTATTTTCATCTGTATGATTTGAAAGTGCATGAACGAATGAAATGGTTAGATTAAGCTAGAAGGTTGGCCAGTCAACTCGACACCCTCGGTTTGTTCGATTGCACTCATCCGGAGATCACCCAGCACACGTGTATATTCATCCATGGGAAATTTAAAAAAAAACAGGTGGTGGTAGATGTTGAACTCTAGCGCAACTAATGGTAAGGGATTACAAGTAGAAAACATCCAGTCCCATGATGACACTGCAGTAGGGACCAACGATCTGAATAATGACAATGCACATTTCTGCCACCTCATCTTCTCACATGAATCACGCTGCAGTTAAATGATGCTCAGCTGAAACTCTCACCACTCTTTGTTCATTGTGCCTTCACGACATTCACAACTGAATCACGCATCCACCACTTCCAGATCAGCTAACCAGTGGTTCTCTTCAAGATTCCTGCTTGATTTTTCGAGATTTCTGTCATTTTTTAGAAAAATCTCTTGCCTATTGGGCTCTACAGGAAGCGTAGTTCCGTTCTACAAGAAACAAGAGCCTTCTATAGGAAGGCTTCTACAGGAAAGGCAGAAAACAACCGTGCAGAAAGAAAACTCGGGATTTTCAGTGAATTTCAAGCTCAAAACGAAGTAGGCTCAGGAAGACTTCTTTGTGCATGATTTGTTTGTGCAAGGTGGTGAATTAAACATGACATCAGATTGGAAAATCAGTGAAAAATCTGCCTATGAATTGGAAGAAAAACGTTTTCCTATGTATTGCAATAGGTTTCCCAATTGTTTCTACATAAAGATTCTCCTCCACGTTTCCTGTTTTTAAAATTCTCCTGTAGGGGAGATATTTGCAGCTGCAGGGGCCAGCCTGCGTATGAAAAATTTTAAATTTTCATATCTGTATGTGTGCTGAGAAGAAAACTTGATCTCTGTACTCTGTCTGTAAAAACAAAATTCTTCTTTTCAAAAGTAGAGAGTCAAATTTAGGATAAAAGTAGTTTAAAACAAAGGGAAATATTGCAATTTGATGTTGTAAGGAGAAGCACACGGGAAAATTCCTTGTTTGGTTTCAGAAAAAGGCGGAAATTCAGCTATCCCTCTGTTTTCAGTTCTACCTGCTTTCTCACTTGAGCATTTTGTTTATAAAAAAAAAACACTCAACACCACATGGAGGACAAACTAGAGGAAATAGCAGAAGAACAGCAACCAAGGGAAGAGACATCGCCTGGTGTTGAAATGAGGATAAAGCAACACCAAGAGAGGGAGTCTTAGGCAGCAGCTGAAATATTGATGCTGAAACAACAGTTGTAGGAGAGAGAAGCCCAGATGGCTTGCACAGTCAGCTAAGCAATAGAAGCCCTGCAATGTAGACAACCAGCTAGATCTCATGCATTGTATCTTAAAGAACAAGAAGCCCTCCATACATTCACACTCCCTAATTGGGAAGTCTTCAAGAACATGACAGCAGAAGGTGACATAAAAGCCCTCACATATGATATCATTCCTTCTGACAGTGAGGAAGAAGAGTAGAAAGGGGGAGAATATGAAGCAACTAATGACCTAGCAAGACAATAAAAGGAAATGGAAGAAACTACAATAGAAGAGGAAAAGGATGAAGAGACAGAACAGGAAGAGCACAAGAATTCAAACAAGTAGAATAGGAGGAGAAATGGAAGGACATGGACAAGAAGGTAGAATTTTATGGCACACATGAGCAGACCACATCAAAAGCTTGGGATGATAAGGAGGCCACCAAGGCCATCAAAGATGAGGAGATAGACCAATTGCTCGGAGGATGAGCAACACTTTCAGTAGGGGGTGATGATGAGCCCCAAAAATGGGTAATTCTATGGGCTCATTTAGCCTCCTAGTTCGACTTAATCCACTATTTTCATTAGTTTATTGCATGTTTTTTATTATATTTATGCTAATAGAGTGAATTGGGTTAGTCATTATGCCAAAAAGTCTAATGTGTGCTTTATGCAATTTTTTGGTCAATTTTGAGACAAAATCAAAGGTTTTAATGAGCACTTGGCAACCAAATTCGTGGAAGAACAAGGGAGAAGATTTGTAGGAAGGTGTCCCCTTCATTTGTGAGCCCTTACCTCAAATTCTCCACCAACAGCTTGGAGTTCAAGGGTGTTATAGATCTAGCCTGGAAATATTATAAATCTGATATGAAAATATAAGATAATGCAAATAAACCCAGAAATGATATGAAATGATTCTTTATTGATCAAACCCTTAAGGTAGGGCAACACCATACATTCACTCCCTAAGGAAGGAGAACACTCCACAAGCCATATGCATGTACATACAATAATCCTTGACAATTCCTTCATGTGGAGTCTCTAGCCTCTATATAGGCCTCATACATGCAATACCATGGATCATTACCATGGTTCCCTCATACCATCCACTATACCATGGGCCCATTACATTATTACTAACTACTTGTGGTCCCTTACATGATATGGGTTAACCACCTTATTTATTACTATGGCCCATCCCATTATTACATTATTACCTTGGGTACCTCCCTTTGTACCCCATATTACCCCCCTAAGTATATAACATTCCACCCCCCTTAGCATGTTTCATCCCCGAAACATGGGAAGAACACAAATAATAAGATCTACTCAAAAGTGTATTCCACTGGTACCATGCATGTGCATCTAGCCATCCAAGAGAAAGGTGAACCCTCGATTTCGTTGGTGCCTCGCTCGCTTGATATGGAAGTTGACCGTGGTAGATCTTCTGTGTTGATGTTTAGTAGGTGGATCTTCGCTCCTCTTTATCTGTCTTGTGGGGGTTGTTGTCCTTGTAACTAATTGGTTGCCATTTTGATGTTTGTCTTGTTGGGTGATGTCGGTGATGATATGTTGAAATTTTAACCCACGGTGTCTTTTTCTTTAATTCACCCTTTACTGGAGCCTGACTTTTATCTGGTGCATGTTGTGGTGCTTACTGTGGTGTCTTATCTTCCAATATTACTTCAACCACTGAACCCTCATCAGATGTGTCAACACCTGTAACCTTTTCAACTTCAGCCTCTGTTTATGTCTGATTGTTGACCATCAACTGCTCATCATCTGATATGTCAGTCCCTGGAACATCTTCTGTGTCAACTTCCGTGGACTCTACCTGTTTATTGATGGAAATATCCTGTAATGTAATTTTCTTCTTTTTATACTAGAGCTTCAGGAATTTCTTCTGCACATTAATATTTATAGTACCCACTGATTCCATCCACGGGTATCCCAAAACAACA
>APFE030875960.1:0-35028 GCA_000404065.3 Pinus taeda
ATAAATATTGGAAATGAAATTTATCCGACAAGACCATTAAGGTAAAAAAAATTTAACAATTTAATGATTAATTAAAGCACTGAAGGATGTGAAGTTGTCGAAATCCATGGCTAGTGTAGTATATGGAAATAGAAAATTTAAGTCCGGCTATGCCAATGGTTTCCATTAAGAGAATGGGATAACATCAACCACCATCTTGTGGTGGATAGTGAATCGAACACAAAATATCTCGTCGCAGTCAAAAAGGATGAATGGTCTATCCAAGCATTTGGTCGACAGGGAGACGCGTAAAATGCGGAATGGGTACACCACGAAATTACCACGCACTTGCTTTTTATTTCGGTGGATGCCACCTGTTTTGGTCGGAGACTTAACGTCTCATCACAAAGAATCATATCATGGGTTGCTGGATGCAAGCTGGTTTGCATAAACGATTGGGTCCCAACTGAAGGAATCTTATCTTTGGTCAACCAGATTTGCGCAAGGAAATGAACGCAGGCCTTCCAAACGCTTTATGCGTACAGGAACTGATAGATGGCCATGGTCAATAATGCTGTGACACCGACGAAGGGGAAATTGCCAGGAACCTTGAAAGGAAAATTGGCCCGAAACTTCATGCTTCTAAATTCCACCTTTCAGATTACGATATAACTTCAATATATCGGTATCGCCACTTGGTTGGTGGATGCAAGCTGGTTTGCATAAACGATTGGGTCCCGGTCCAACTGAAGAAATCACATCTTTGGTAAAGCAGATTTTCGCACAGAACTCATGGACGTCCACTCCCAGTCTCCCACTCGCTTGCTTTTTATGTCGGTGGATGCCACCTGTTTTGGTCGGAGACTTAACGTCTCATCACAAAGAATCATATCATGGGTGGGTGGATGCAAGCTGGTTTGCATAAACAATTGGGTCCAAGCAGATTTGCGCCAAGGAGTTGAACGCAGGCCTTACAAATGCTTTATGCGTACAGGAACTGATAGATGGCAATGGTCAATAATGCTGTGACACGACAAAGGGGAAATTGCCAAGAAACTTGATGCTTGCTGTGACAGGACGAAGGGAAAATTGGCCCGAAATATTAAATCAAATTCAACACGATGTATATCAAATGCAACGAATTATATCATGGGTTGGTGGATGCAAGCTTGTTTGCATAAACTATTGGGTCCCAACTGAAGGAATCTTATCTTTTGTAAAGCAAATTTACCGGAACTGATAGCTGGTAATGGTCAATAATGCTGTGACACGACGAAGGGGAAATTGCCAGGAAACTTGATGCTTGCTGTGACGAAATTGAAAGGAAAATTGGCCCGAAACCTCATGCTTCCAAATTCCACCGTTCAGATTACGATATAACTTCAATATATATCGCTCAGGAGCTCAGTAATCAACCACATTCCAGAGCTGTTTTGTTTTCAATCGTGTGCCCAAAGGCGCAGCTGGTAAGTTGCTTGCCCTCCAGAATCTTTCTGACGCAAATATTGAGTCTCACCGCACTTTCTCGATCTCTGCAAAATATCTTGAATCTTGCTTCTCTGTTATTCTGTATCCAATGGCAAACGTTAACTTTACCCCCGCCCGTGACGGAACATCCTCCGCATCCACCTCCCAGGGCAATACCAACAGCTATGTGTATGAAGTGTTCCTAAATCACCGCGGTCCTGATGTCAAGGAAGGACTCGCTACCGATATCTACAATGGCCTTAAAAAGCTCGGATTAGCAGTTTTTCTGGACCAGCCAGAACTGCAAAGAGGAGAGAAGTTGAAGCCCCAAATCGAAGGGGCTATTCGAACAGCCTCTGTTCATGTAGCGATATTCTCGCCAAAATATGCTCAATCTAGTTGGTGTCTCGATGAACTCGTACTGATGTTGGAGTCGGGGTCCACAATAATTCCGGTCTTCTATGAAGTCGAGCCAGCAGATCTTCGGTATACGCGCGGCGGAGATCGAGTTTATGCTAAAGATTTGGCCGTCCTTGAAAGGAAGACAGCATCTGATTCTGAGGAACCACGGCACGACCACAAGACCATAGAAAAATGGAGGAATGCTCTTTCTGCTGTGGCGGATATAGTCGGTTTTGAGCTGAAGGACAAGTAAGACCCTCCAACTCTCCCTATTATTTGAGTTTTGTACTTTGCTGGCTTCATAAGTATATAACAGATTATTTATATATATATTTCTCGTTAGTCGATTAACTGTGATTTGAATATTGTTCAGGAAAGAGTCGCAGCTCGTCCAGGAGGTCGTGCAACAAGTTGTGAAAAAGGTTCGCAAACCGCCTCTCAACGTCGCCAAATATCCTACTGGCCTTGATGAAAAAATTGAAGATGTGGACAGAACATTGTCACTGCAGCGGCAAAGCGAGAAGGCTACAATTTTGGGAATTGTAGGTTTTGGCGGGGTCGGGAAGTCTACCCTGGCTAAACAATTCTTCAACCGAGAAAGATCAAATTACGATCGATCTTGTTTCTTATTTGATATCAGATCCAAATCTTTGCCTTCCGTGCAGAGTAGCCTTCTTAAGGATCTGATTCAATCGGATGCACAAATAAATAACGTCGCTGAAGGCATAGAGATGCTCAAAATAGTTTCTCAAAGGTCTCTTATCATTTTAGATGATATTGATCATATTCATCAAATGGATGCATTATGTGCACCGCTTACAAATACCATAGGTAGCTTAATTTTAATTACATCTCGCAATAGGGATGTGCTTATAAGCGCAGGTATTGGAGAGTCATCCATTTACACACTGAAAGGTCTCCATGGAAAGCACCCGCAAGAGCTCTTTTGCTGGCATGCCTTCGATCGACCCAGTCCTGTTGTAGGATTTGAAGAAGTGGTTGAGGAGTTTTTGAATGTCTGCAATGGTTTGCCCCTGTCGCTTAAAGTGCTTGGGGCGCTTCTTCGTGGAAAAGACGATTTGAAGCTTTGGAAGGCGCAATTGCGCAAAACCTCCAAAGTACTTCCGGAAGATATACGGAGCACACTTAGAATTAGCTATGATGCTCTAGATAAAGAGGAAAAGGAAATATTTTTAGATATCGCCTGTTTCTTTATAGGGAAAGACAGGGATACCGCTATAAGGGTATGGGATGGATCCAACTGGGAAGGGTTGCTGGGTCTTTGGACGCTGGAAAACAGATGCCTCGTGGAGGTGGACGGTAAAAACTGTCTCAGCATGCATGACCACCTTCGAGACCTAGGCAGAGATATAGCTGAAGATCTAGAATATCCCCGTCGTCTTTGGCATTTCACAGAGAATTTTCCTGATATTCGGTATGGTCGTTCATTTGTAAGTATTCTGAAGCTTTCGACCGACTTTCAAAATAGCTTCGTGTTATCAAAATTGTCTGTCAATTTTTAAATCTTAAAACTAACAGCTGGGGGTGAACAATTCAGGTTCGTGGAGTTAGCAGGTCCAACCGAAGCATGTTGCAGGTGGTTGGGGGTGAAAGTGACTCTGTTGAACGAATATTCAGCAGTGAACAGTTACCACCGCCTGTATATCTGCACTGGGAGCGCTGTCCGAAGTCCTCTTTCGCTCCCTCGATTCCATTAAATAATTTAAGTGTGTTACATATACAGGGGGATCGACTGAGAACACTCTGGCAACATGAATTTCAGGTGATCATTTGTTTTCTTAACCGATCTATTTACCTTTTTTAATAGTGTATGAATTGTTGTACTAGCGTGTTGTTATCGTATGACACAATGCGAAAATGCTGTAGAGGCTCAAACTCATTTTAATAATGCATGTGATCATTGCAGGCACCTCTGCAATTGAGGGAGTTGCATATTGATGCTCCCCTTTCAAAGGTTCCAGAGTCCATTGGAAAACTGAAGCACCTTGAAAAAGTTTTTCTCAATTGTTACCTGCTGCAGACGCTACCAGAGTCGATTGGGAACCTGTCGGGCCTCCAAAGTCTTGACTTGCGGTCGTGCTCCAGTCTGCAGACACTCCCAGACTCAGTGGGGAACCTGTCGGGCCTCCAAAGTCTTGACTTGCGGTCGTGCTCCAGTCTGCAGACACTCCCAGACTCAGTGGGGAACCTGTCGGGCCTCCAAAGTCTTGACTTGAGCTGTTGCTACAATCTGCAGACACTCCCAGACTCAGTGGGGAACCTGTCGGGCCTCCAAAGTCTTGACTTGACCTGGTGCTACATTCTACAGACGCTACCAGAGTCGATTGGGAACCTGTCGGGCCTCCAAAGTCTTCACTTGGGGTTGTGCTCCAGACTGCAGACACTCCCAGACTCAGTGGGGAACCTGTCGGGCCTCCAAAGCCTTAACTTGAGCTCGTGCTTCAGCCTGCAGACACTCCCAGACTCAGTGGGGAACCTGTCGGGCCTCCGAAGTCTTAACTTTTTCTGTTGCTCCAATCTGCAGACACTCCCAGACTCAGTGCGGAATCTGTCGGGCCTCCAAATGTAGACATTCCCAGACCGGGAAAGTGAAGAAAGAGCCGGAAAGTGGTCAAATGCTCAAAGCACGATGCGTTTAAGAGAACATGGTTCTGCAATTAAGTTTGTTTTCAAATATTTCATTTATTAATGTTAAGATGGTTCATTTTATGATGCATAAGTACAACGATAAGTGGTTCAAACGTCCACATACATAAAATCTGATAAGTGCTTTTATTGGATTTTTTTGTATTAATCTATTTTAAGTTATTAAATTAATTTGGTAAAATTTAATGTAAATTAACATTTCAAATTTTTTTGGTAAATTAAATTAAATTAAATTTAAAAAAATTACATTAAAATTTATTAGTATTATTATAATTTATAAATTTTATTAGATTGATATTTATTTGTATAAAAAACTAAATTAATTATTAAAATCTATCTAATAATAAATCCAGCCATAATTATTTATGTAAATTTAAATATTTTTTCATTACTTATTAATAAATTTAACTAAAAATATAAAAATATAATATTTTAAACCTCTAAAGATTTTCTTTATTTTTTAATTCTTTATCTCTATAACTCTAAACTCTTTATTATCTTAAAAAATTTAAATGAAAATTTATATTTTATATTTGAATTTCCAATTTTTGAAGCTCTCAATTTATGTTTAAGTACTTATCATTTTAACAAATTTACATTTTAATATATACATCTATCAAATGTATAAAGACAAAATCAAAAGTTTTCGATATGTAGAATTTATGTGTATTTGAAGTTTATTTTAATTTTTAATTATTTTTTTATGTATATTATATTTTTCATTATTAATGGTCAATAATAATAGAAAGCTTTTTTTTTAATTAAAAATTTGTGTAGTTTATATTAAGTATAATGTAATTAATTTATAGATAATTTTGAGGTGGTAGATTAATTAGATTGTGTGGGCATTAGCTCTTATTAAATACTAGTTCAAATTTTATGGGGAGAAGTTGATCTTGAGAACCACTTGCAAGAAATAAAAATGTCTCAATTAGTAATATGATGGTGCATTTATATCTATTTGGAAAATAAATTCATTATGCATATGTTGTTTTATATTGAAAAATATTTAACAATTAAGTTAGTGAGAGCTAGATTTTCATGTATGGCATCTTCAGTCTCTTTGTAGAATAGAAACTACATGTAATTTTTCATATATATAGATATATATACCCACTTGTAAGTGAGAGAGATATTACTCACAACTCAAAAAGAGTTTTTAAAAAACAATTGACTCAGGAGTGATCAACTATAAGTAAGATTTGAGCTTAGTGGAGAGGATAACAATTTGTCTTTTGAAACCAAATTGAATATAAAAATAAATTATATATATATTTCCAACTTTACAATGTTACAAAATTTTCATGTAACCATCTCTCTTCATGACCACATTTGAGTAATAGTAAAAATATTCCACTTCTCTATAGACTTGATTTTTTGGGTTTCTATACTCATTTCAATTCAAATTAAATCACATTATGTGGGTCAGAGTTTACGCACAACTCCCTTGTCATGCTTACATTGGGCCCATTTGAGGTATTACTTCAATAACACAAAGTTGTGACTCCTCCCTTTGAATGATTGATCCAAAGAACACGTTTCAAAGTTCCTTTGGATAGAAAGGAAATAGGTCATTGGGTTTTTCTTAAGGATCACTAATTGGGCACTTTCGAAATATTTGCCTAATGGAAGGAAATATGTCATTGAGCTATTTTAAAATATTTCTTGTAAGGATATTTGAAAGATCAACCCAATGTAAGGAACGCTACGAGAATTTTGAGGTCTAAAATGGGCCTCCTAAAGAAATTATAAAATAATAGTAGAATTAATAAAATAATATTAGATTACATCATCAAATATTAGAGAGACAAAAGAAAAAAACTATTTTTTCAACTCGTATTTTCGACTTATTTCCCTAGGGGTTTACTCAAATTTTGAGGAAAAACAATCGTTGGATGCATAATTTGATTCCTCATTCAAGGAGTACCCATGTTCCATACTTTCAATAGACTCTGCTACAAAAAAATTGAGAAATACATTAAAAACGTGATTGCAATCACGATTGTTCATGTATTTCTCATTTTTTGTGTAGCAAGGTCCATCAAAAGTATGCAACTTGGGTACTCCTTGGATGAGGAATTAAATTTTGCATCCAACGAGTACTCCCGCTCAAAATTTGAGAAAAACCTTAGGGAGATAAGTTGAAAATATGAGTTGAAAAAAATAGTTTTATTATTTTTTAATCTTTTTATTTTTTATGCCAAAATGGTGAATCATCCCTCATGGTTGACATCATTATATTGAATCCTATTGGTTGTTATAAAGTTTATTTTGGTTGTACATTTTTCTTAGGAGGTCCATTTTAGACCTCAAAATTCCCTTAATGAAAGGTCACTAGGTCATTTGAAAGATTGTCCATCAAACATTTTGAAAGAGATGTGAAGAAAAGGACCATGAGGCCATTTTGAAAAATCATCCATTGGGCATTTTCTAAAGGTCTACAAAATGCAACGAAATAAACCATCACACTATTTCAAAAGATCATGTATTAGGTGCTTTATAAATATCATCTAGAGGGAGGAAATGGACCACCAGGCCATTTTGAAAGATCCCTGGTTAGATGCTTTCAAAATCTCTCCTTGACACAAGGAAATAGGTCATTTGGTTGTTTTGAAATATTGCTCATTAAATGCTTTTGAAAACTTGGCCCTCTATATTGAGCCTCTTTGAAGATGTGATCATGCCATTTTAAAAGATGGAACAAGCCATCAAGCCTACTTTGAAAAATCATATCACCTGATTTCAATGTATCACTCAATTGGATTAAATAAGGTAATAGGCTCCTAAAAAACAAAGGTCATCTAATCGTGATTGAAAGAGTACATGTCTGAATATCACATATAAGAAGATGATCAATGATGCTAAAGGATGAAGATAATCACTGATGTCAAAAACTGATCCCAATAGTACCAAATGTAACATGATGGAATAAAATGATACTACATCGCAACTCGAATGCCAACATATAAGATTTCGTTGTGAAGAACTGCAACATATAAGGTGGATGGTGTCAACTAGCAGCAACAGGAGCAACTAACAAGTGAACCAAAACATGTTGATGCAAACCGAGGTCTTCACCGACCGTCGTGGTACATTTCTACACAATGGGAATGAATGATATGAGGTCGACCATGTGAGAAATCGTTTGATTACCGGTCATTGATGTATACCATTAACAAACGCGAGACTACTCACCGATAATGATAATGAGAGTCAAGGTACCCAGTACAATCGAACAAGTGCAAATGAATGAGCTGAAGTTGAACACTTGAAAAAATCTATCAATTAGGAGATAATGATGGTTTCCCACTGTCGATAGCGAAGGAATCTACCACTGATGACTGCAAACCCCAAGGTACTACCAAATGGACTCTAGATCTTTTTCCCAGAGCAAATGAGTTATAGTCGATAGGAAAATATCCACTAGAAGGAAGGCATTAAGGTATCCTTTATCAATAGCACGAGTTTAACCTGTAAGCCAATAATGTGGGAAGGAATTGAATGGAAAATATGTAGTAACCCAACTAAAGCACATTTTCGGCATACACAAGATGTAGCTAGAACATGATAGAAACCCTCTGAACCAACCAATAATGAAAGCTGACACAAAGGTGAGGAATCCACCAATGGGGTCAAATGGAAACCAAGGCACTACATGAATCCCAATGTGTGATATTGAAAGCTGATGTTGAATAGAAGGGAAACCACTCAGTCAAAGGCCCATGATACTGATCGATGCTGAGCACAAGGTGACTTATCAATAATGAAAATAGGGCCAGGGTGTTGCTCTAGATCTGCCCTCAGATCAATTTGTCGTAGTCGATAAGGACATGACCCGCTAACAAGAAGTCAATGGAGACCTTCTCAAATCAGAACAAGCAAAGGACCAATATAACTGATGTGATGACAAACATGACACTGACAACTAGGGATGGACGACTAAAAAATAGGTCAAGAGACACCACAGAGAGGCCGATTCAGGTTTACTTCCCTTGAACAAAAGCACGACTCAATGATGACTATATGGTGGCATATGATAACTCTGTATAAGTTTGTCATGCAAGAAGCATAAGGAAACTCTCCATATGATTGGAATAGATAACCAATTAGAGGAGCACTTACTCAATAACAAGGTTAAGGCTCTCCTAAGTCAAACTAAATCCCATCCCAATGGAGGAGAGAATTTCTTTTGAGTTCTTTGTTCAAGGGTGACACGACTGACTCTAGCTACCAACAAAATATGGAAATGTCATCTTGTTCTCGCTCTTTTTGGAATATATAATTTTTTTGTCTTTTTCTTTAAGCTAGAAAAAGAATAAAAGAATGCTATAGTACAGTGGAAAGAATGAGTGTCAGAGAAACAGATGATCTAGTTCCTGGGATGGGAACATTCCTATGCTCATGCAGGGAGGTGAAACTGGTCAAGGACACTCAAAGGGATGCTCTTTCCACGAGTAAAAGGCTGCGTCAAGTTGCAGAAGCTAAGTGATTGCATGGTTGAATTTGCAAAATACATGGTCAAATAAGTGACTTAAACACGAGTCCAAGTGAAACCGGCTCAAGGCCAAAAGGTGAAAATAGTCAAAATGCAATGCAACAGTACAACTCAACACAAAGGAGCCTCTAGGGTATAAGGCCAGATATTAGCACGGAAGAAAGGAGAATGTGTTCAACGCATCAGTCATGGTGGGACTAAAGAGGACTCCCTAGCCTACTTAGTATAGCAGCATGGGAAACCAATGTCAGCGAGGATCTAACTAAGATGCCCATGTAAAGGATGGCTCTACCATTGCATCATAATTTAAAAATATCGGCAAGTGAAAATGGTTTGCTGACCAAGATATGATGGGGTCAACCCTACGGCTAATGTATCACTAAATGGAGGCTAGTATGCATGATGCAGTGGAAAACAATTTTCCCTAACCTAAATGCTAGTGAGAGAACGATACCTACCATGACGGGTCAACGGTCATGGGACCGAAACAAAATCTCGAAGAAGTCTCCAAAATTTCCTGTAAAAACAACCCACTCTCGACAATCCAAGTCCACAGGTCAAAAAATTCATAGGACAATTTTTTTTTGAAAAAATATTTTGCAATTTCAAAGTTACATAATGACTTTTGGACTCATAGTTTTTTCATTTATATTTGGAGCAAAGAGCTACGGAGCAAAACTAAGCAAGCTTTTCTCTGAACAATTGGACCATTCGAATCACCCCAAATTCTCCAGGTAATCCTCAAATCCTACTTGTAATGCTTTATGATAGTTTTTAAAGTTTTTTCAAAGTTTTGACCGTGGGAAACTATGCCCAAAAATTCAACTCTGCGTACACGCAGGTTGGATGTGAGTAACCCGCGTATGTGATGGCCCTACACATGACTGTGTGTAAAGGGAACTCGCATGTATGTGAGTTAAATTTTTAACATATAAATTAACAGTTGAAACTTCAATTTTTTGCAGGATGACTATCACTTGGAGGGAAAGAGAGCATAACACCATAGAGAATGAGGTAATGAATGATCAAAATGCATTGGATGCACTGAGAGGCTATGGCTTACTCAAATTCTTCAAAATGCCAAATATGAAAGCCAATACGCGCTTGCTAGAACTTTTGATCCACTACTGGAGCGCAGAGGACAACGCTTTCGTGATCGACTAGATGCCTCTATGGATTGAGGTCGAAGATATCTATTTCATTATCAGTCTCTCCCGAAGAGGGGAGGTCGTGCACTCGATAGGCAGGATGAGAGGTAGTCTTTCAGTGGAAGACTATGTCCATATATATTGTCATGGACATCCAGAGAAGATTGGGAGTCAAATTCCAATCAAACATGTGGAAAGTCTATCCTTGAGGATTTTTCTATTTACCATTGCATGGGTAAATGGGTCAGCTTCCCTGCATTAGGCGTCACGAGTATCTATGAGCCTGGCAGTGGAATGTCTTACCACAGTATTTGACTGGTGCACACCTCTTCTGACTAACATGAAGAGTCAATTGACCTCTATACAGAAGGATCAAACAAAGAATTTTGGATATAGAACCATCTTGTGTTCATTCTTCTTCGAGAAGGTACCTGGGCTACGTCCCAAAGTATCCGTGTCCATCAATAGCCCTAGAGATCCACGAATGGGTAGATGGGCAGACCTAATGAAGCACCTTGGGTGTGGTGACGTGCCCCGAACAACCTTTGATGATGAGTTTTTCACCTAGTGGGATCAACAGATCATCACGGTTGATGACTAACCATATGCCAGCATGGATTTCCGAGGAGATCCAGACTTAGTGTTACCACCAAATGTGGCATGGGGAGACATAGGTAAAAAATTTTAAGTTTTTGTGAGTTTTTAAAAAAAAATGGATTTTTTAATATGAAATGAACTTAATATATATATTAATATATATAAATATATATATATAATAATTATATATATATTTTGATGAGACAAAATACTGGAAAAATATAATGACCATGTTCTAGATGTGGGTCCAGTGAGATCTGATGGATTTCCAAGGCACAGGCATCGTGGAAGAGGGGCCGAAGAGATGGCAACCAAGACAGAGAGAGTCCTTTATGCTATTCAGAGAAACTTGGTGAGACTAACTCACCAGGTACCTATGATAGTTGTAGAGGATCTTCCTGAGGAGATGCAGCGCCGTGTGGTAGGGGTACCACGGGACTGGGTCTAGATACTTCGGCGTGTAGCCAATGTTGTGGTTAACTTTTTAACCACTCATCCTGATCCAACTCAATAGATAGATCTATGTATGACTGGACATGATTATGGGCATAAGCCCAAATTTTGACGGCATCTTGCCCCAATTTTGTATATTATTTTTGAACACTCCATCTATATATAGGCAATTTTATGATATATATAATATATATATATAATATATCCAATTTTTTGATGTTATTTAATTTGATGAATGATTAATGTGCCGACCTAATGCTTGATTAGCAATAGAGTCTACTAATGAATTCTCAAATCGTGAAATGTGAACATATGTGATATAAATAAATGATCGTTGCAACAGTATCACTCTCAAAAATTGGTGATATAAATAAGGATCACGAACCCGATAAGTGTTATTTAACTGCAACACCACTAGTTGTGAGTCTAGATAAACTACCAACGAATCAATCCCATAAGATATTGCTTTGGATAGTAAATTAAGAATGGCAGTATATTTGGCAATGTTGTTCGAAGCAAGGTCAATACATACTCCCCTTGACACCATCAACTGGCCAGATGGATAATAAATCACCCAAGCCATGGAAGCAAGATTCCGAGTGTGCCTACTTGCACCATTGGCAAATCCGAAATATATTGAATCGTCCATCAATACCTGACAAAGCAGATAAAAAAATATCTATATCACAAAACGCCAGACAGATATGTACAAAGATACAATATATACAAACAAGCAATTTCTTGGCTGAAGCCTAAGAAAAATACTTCTTAAGGTAGAGCCCATTTCTAGGCTCCGCCAACTTGTTCCCTTCAAAGTCAATTAATTCATAAGCCCCTTTTTTCAAAACACGCTTGACTATAAAGGGACCATACCACATAGAGTTGAACTTGCCTACCCCAAGGGTGTCTTTGTCTTGGTCATAGACTAAGACAAGGTTGCCTGAAGAAAAAAACCCGAGGATGGACAACTTTATCATATTGAGTTTTAATCCTCTTCTTATGGGCTTCGTTTATTATGGCTACATCGTGACGCTACTCATCAAGATGTTCCAAATGAATGAGGCATTCTTCGAGACTAGATGCCTCCATAAGAAGTTCTACAACTACCTTAAGGGACGAAATCTCACATTCGATAGGAAAGATAGATTCCAACCCGTAAACTGGTTGAAAAGGAGTAAAACCAATGGAAGCCTTAACTGAGGTTTAGTATGCCCAAAGTGTCGGATACAACATTATGTGCCAATTGGATCAAATTTTATCAATTTTCCTTTACAGGATGGTCTTAAGGGACTTATTCATGGCTTCAACCTGCCCATTGGCCTGAGGATAATATGGAGATGAATGTTCCTACCAGAAGCCCAACTTGAGAGCCAATTTGGTCATCAGTTGATTTTGGAAGTGACTGCCATGGTCAGTGACAATCTCTCTTGGGATACCAAATTGTGAAATAACCTGGTTGAAGAGAAACAAGGTTGTTGTCTCACTATCGTTTTTGAAAGTAGGCATGGCCTCAGCCCACTTCGTAAAGTCGTCTACGGCCACAATGATGTACTTGTGATTCCCTGCCGAAGGTGGATTACAAGTAGTAAAATAAATGCCCCACTTCATAAATGGACCGACAGTGATAACACGAAAAAGTGGAGCTAGATGCGCACACATTTTTCAAGTATAAACTTGACAAGGATGGCTATGTTTGACAACTTCAATAAAGTCTTTGAAAATTAAAGGCCAAAAGTGGCCTGCTTGGAAAATTTTTGGGATGTTGCAAGCCCTGATAGATGACCGCCACAAGCTCTAATGCGGCAATCATTAAGTATTGATTCGGCTTCATCCAAAGTTATGCAACGCCTAAGGATTGAGTCAACCCCTCTGCAATATAATGTATCACCAATGATAACATAGTTTTTGGCAAGGTGACGTAACTTTCGACACTCATCTTTGGAGAAAGCAGGTGGAAACTTCGAAGTCTGGAGATATATAATGATATCTCTGTACTAGGGATACTGTGAAGAAATGAGGAATAGATGTTTGTCGGGAAAATTTTCCTCATAAACAATAGTTTCCTCACAAGGCAGCTCCGAAATCAATTCCACAAAAACTATTGACTTCTTATATTTAGCTAACAATAATTCAAGATCGAACTCTTGCAAAATAACAATCCATCAATTATACTTGCCCCCAATCACTCTCTTACTGAGGACAAATTGAAAAGGATTGATAGCTGCTAAGATGAATGTTTTGTGAAGCAGAATTTAACGACGAAGCCGCTGAACAACATGGACAGCCACCAAGTCCAATTTCTCGATGGGAGAATAGCGTAGCTTAGGTCCTACTAAGCCTCGCCTCAAGTAGTAGATTACATGCTCACTGAGAGAATCATCCTCTTGCACTAGAACCATACTGATGGTTGATTCTACCACAACGAGATAAAAATGAAAATCTCTGCCATAATCTGGTGGACTCAATAATGGAGCAGAGGTTAATGCTTTTTTCAAAGCATCAAAAGATCGTTGCATAAAATCGTCCCATAAAAATGGAACTCCTTTCTTAAGAAAACACACAAATCCTTTGGTAATGTCGACGTAATTTGCTACAAATCTCCTCAAGAAATTTGTCTTTCCTTGAAGACTTTGAAGTTGACGACTGGAAGACATAGGAGGAAACTAAATTATTGCCTCAACCTTGAAAGGATCAACTCGAATCCCTTCAGTCGATACAATGAATCCTAACAACTAACTGGATGTGACCACAAAAACACACTTATTCGAATTCAACCGGATTTTATAAAAACAACATCTCTCAAAGACTAACCAAAGGTGCCTAGGATGATCAATTCTCTTGCGAGAACGAGTAGCTAAGTCATCCAAGTATGCTCCGATAACATGTTTGATGTTGTGGAAAGCATAAGACATGGCCCGCTAAAAAGTAGCTCCAACATTTTTAAGGCCAAAAGGCATCTTCTGTATGCAAACGAGACCCAAGGACAAATAAGGGCTATCTTGTGTTGATCCTATGGATGAATAGTAATTTGATTGTAACTAGAGAATCCATCCATGAACGGAAAAATTTCATTACCCACACATTCATCAACAATTTGATCAATAAAAGGAGTGGGGTAATTGACTTTTGGACAAGCTTTATTTAAATCCCTAAAGTCGATACATACTCGGATCGTTCCTTGCTTCTTATCTATCAAGTCTCAGTTGGAAACCCACTCAGTTAGAAGAATGGGGTATATGAAACCTGACTTAAGCATCTTTTCAACTTCAGTTTTAATATCTGCCTCTTTCTGAGGATTGACCAGTCGAATTTTTTGACGAATGGGTTTGGTGTTTTCGTATGTCTTGATCTCATGCTGGACTATAGATGGATCAATTCCAAGCATTTCCTCATAAGACCAAGCGAACACATCTTGAAATTCTTTGAAGAGATCGTTATAGATTTGAATTTCTTCAAGGGAACAGTCAGCTTCAATGAAGACATTTTTAATTACGTTAGGATTCCTAGAGATAAGATGTTCATAGGTACAGTTCATGAGATAACTGACATGTTACCTTCGATAGAAAATTGTGCTAGAGCCAAAGGGTTTGAAATTGTATAAACATCACTAGTAGACAAATTGGACAAACTAGATTCAGCTTCACGCAATGGAGGGAGAAAATATGAATGATGATGTAAATCATCCCATGGTCGATCCACACCCATCATTGTTTCCAAAATTGCTTCTTCAGATGGTAAGACTGTATCCAAGAAATCCAGAGCTGAAGTAGAATTGAGGGTCCAAGCCGGAGCCACATCGCCATCTAACTCCTTTAGTGAAAAAGGAGTGGGATGGTTTTCTACAGAGTTAATTATAGATTCATAAGTGAGTTCCGCTGCAGACATGGGAAATTCCATTCCACCTACCTACCCTCCATCTCATGCGATGGTAGATGAAGGTAAGGGCCAAGGGTCTGAAAAATAACAAGTTCGAAAGAAATCTTTCCAAGAAGGTCCTCTAGAGGATGAAATCGCATTAATTCTAGTTGTAGGAGCAGGGAGGTCGAATATACCCATTAACGAAGAGTATATCCCAACTCCTAAATTCTCAATAGGTTGACAGGGATTGTCCACCAATGGAACGGTAGAATCTGAAGTTGCGTGAGAGTCACTTGGAGAATAATCTAACTGATCAACTCTAACAATCCTCCCCTCATGAGGAAAACAGAGGATGCGGAATAATGATGAAACTATGGCATCCATATCGTAAATCCAATTCCTGCGTAAGAGGAGGTTATAATCTAGGTTCGCATTGATGATTTCTACCTCAATATTCATTATTTCCATCAAATGTCGTCAAAAGAGTCGGTGAAGGAACAACTGAAGATGATCCAATGGCCTTCCAACATGACATAGACATCACGCGTCTGGAAGCTCCCTCATCTATAACAGTCCGAAAAATATTGGTCTTTCGATATGTGAACTTTATTTGGAAATCCATATGGTGAGGACGTCTCTTTTTGACATTCAACATATCAAAAGTGAGAACCAAAGAATTCTTTGGGTCTACTACACTGATTGCCGAAAGCAAAGCACTTCTCTAAGCAGGGCATGACTAGAGTACCTCTAATGCTGACATATCACAAGGACTTTGAGCCAGATCTTCTACAATCAAGTAGTTCTGGGTTGCCCTAGCATTAGGGTTAATAGTTGAGTGCTTTGCAGAGCCTTTTGGTATCTGAGGTATAGACTCAACAGAAAGCCGCTCATTATGAAGTGGTTATGTGGCTTTGGGAATAGATTTAACCTTAGATGTTTCCAATTCACCATAATTGCGTGCTTGCGTAGTGACGTCAATATGAGAGCTCATCATATAAACATTTGACGAATTTTCCCCTTCCTGGTTGCCCCCGATGGAGGTACCAACATTAGAATTCGTGCCAGCAAGTAATTGTTTCCCTTGGGGAAAAGGGTTAGCCAAAACAGCTTGGGAGCTAGAGGACCCTTGCTGTACTAATAAGCGCTAAGAGTCTTCCATCTTAGGGAAAAGGTGAGTCAGATGATCTCCATTGCATAACTTGCATGGAAATTGTACCTTTTTCTTGGACTCTTTCTTACCCTATCCAGCATCATTGTCGGGTTTGTTTGCATTGCCTCTTCCTTCCTGGTTCTTCTTCTTACCTCGTCCCTTCCTCTTCCCATCAGATTGTTGATTTCCTTTGGGGTTATTGGTCTAGATGGCGTTTATAGAGGGAGGTTGGGAAGGTGTAGGTACAAACGGTGTTGCCTGGGTAGAAGAAGTAGTTTGTAGAGATAACTGTTGTAATTGATTCAATAGGTTCACCGCGATAATATCAATTGATATGACTATACCATTGACATGGGGACCTAGTTTTGGTTTAGCTAAATCAAACTTAGATCTAGGAGCATCAGGTAGAATTTTCTGAAAACCCCCAAACTGAGAATATATCAGTTCCAATTGCTGGGCTCTGAAAATGGCCTGCTCTTCCATATAAACACTGGAGAGATACACATTCTTTGAGATCTGAGGTTGTAATGATTTGGGAAACCATTCGAGAAGGAACTCTAGTAGGATTTCGATTTTGATAAGACTTTTCCTCCTCCTCCATTCCTGGTTGTGATCCAAAATGTGAGTTGTGTGTCTTGCTGAAAGTTAGCCAGAAGTCCAGTTCCAGCTTCATATTGGATAGGAAACTAAAAATGGTTCAAAAATACATTAGCCAAATCAAAAAAAGAAGTATATGTGCCCCCCTGGAAACTATATATGCCATTTGGCCACATTTCCATAACCTCAACCTGATCGAATCATCTATCAGGGAGTTGGATGAACACCCTAAGTGAAATGTGGTTATGTGGTCTCCCAGATCTTCACCACTCTTCCCTTCGAATTTTGGGATATCCGAGGGAAGTTTAGTTGGGATCGGAGGCCAAGCCATATTGTACCGAATCAGATCATTTGTCAATTTAGTTAAGTCTAGCAAGTTAAGCGTGGCCAGAAAAGGGAGTCGTGGCAGACCTTGGGAATTCTATCTAGTGCGAGTAGGGTTCCCAAAGGTCTGAAAAGAATGACCTAGATTTTGAAAAACACTAGGTTTACCGAAGTAACTTGTAGAGCCTACAAAACCAAAAGGTTCTCCTTGTGGTCCAGCAAAATTTGGAGTTTGACCAACTCCTACCGAAAATCCTCCGTAACTAGTGAAGTTACCCCTTAACAAAGTGTTAAAAGAAGCTGGTAGCCCCTGATAAGGATTCCATGCATTAGCAAAGGGTGGAAAATTCTAAAACAAATTAACTAAATAATATGACATATTCCCTTGTTGGATGGAATAAAATGGATTCCCAGCTCGTATCCCACTAACCACAGGGTTTGTCCAACTCTGGAATGCGTTATTACCTTGACCTGTAAAGGGAAAATGTATTGACCCTACTGTTGGATTGGAGTGTGGTATATGACCACCTCCAAATGGGAAACCTTGAAAAGAAGTTGATCCACTCACCATGGATGTGAAGGCGGTAGATGGTATGTTCAAAGGAACTGAAGGAATCCCGTGAGATGGCATTCCATAAGGGATAAATCCAAAACCGAATGCAGTAGCTTGAGAACTTCCACTCATTGACATAATGGAAGTAGACCCAAATATAGTTGTGCTGGGAGTAATAGAAGGGATGGAAATAGTTCCTCCTCCTTGTACATATATGGGAGTCTGCACATTCTCAACACTCGTCATAGATTCCATGCTTCCAGCAGTGGTCATCGAAGGAATAGATGGGTGTAAACCTCAGCTTGAAGGCTTATGAGTTAGGGTTCCAACATATAATATAATGTCTGGATGATCAGAAGGAAGAGGATAATTCGAAGCTGCAACCAACTCTGAAAGCCCTTCAACTTCGATAACATCTTCCAACTAAAAAAGTACTCAAGAAAGATCTAGTGCGTTCTTCTCTAACTCTCTATTGGTGCCAGGTCTATCTTGTGAATTAATAACCCTAAGTGGAGGATCAATCTCCAATGCGCCTGCTACCACTAGTTGAAAACCACTGGCAGAATTTCTCCTACACCTTCTAGGAGAAGGCTCAGGACTCATAGGTGATAGCCCACAAAGTCTCCTAGATCGTCGATATAGTCAATCAACCACTTTGAATTATTTAAAATATCTACTTAAAGACTCAAAAAATTATAAAGCTAGGTTGACTAGGAGCAAAGAACACTCACTAAAATGTCCCTAAAGATATCAACAATCAAAAAAGTCTCGAGTATTTCCGCTCCAGGTGATTAGGAACGGACACCAAAATACAAGAAATTTAATAACAAGGGCCTTCTGAAAACGGGTTGGGGTAAGTATGCCCTAGGCCTACTAGTGAAGGTACCAGAGGTAGTTACGTTGACCTCCAGACAACAGCCTTTTCCTGTGCAAGCATCCAAGCTTCGCAAGGGTACCCTCCAGAAGTACTGCTAAATGTGATACAACGTCAGCCTCAGGTGCCACAAGATTCCCCTCTGCAACTACCTATGTGATCCCTAGGATAGGAAACTATGGTCACCAACTCATATCAGAAGTTGGGTGGAATAGTCGTGAGGAAGGATCCGACAAGTAAGAGAGGGGGTATCTCTTGTCCTTATCTTCACTCTCCCTCATGCTTTACTCCCAGTTTCAGAGCTTTCTCGATCTCCCTAACACTATTGGATTTCACTTTTTAATCAAACTTCTATGTTTTGTAATTTTGAGCGACCTTGGAGAGTTAACTCTCCTCTCGCCTAATCCAAGGCCCTAATAACCTAAACTTATTGGTGTATTCTGATGACAACATAAAAGTTCTAGTTTATTTTAATTAATCGCTTGATTTTAATGGTTGTTCTTTAAGTCAAGGGTAAATATGGGAGTGAAACCAATGATGTTTGTATGACACAACAGAAATCAATGAAAAACTAACTACATGAATGCAGTCATTGTTTCTTCGATGAAAAGATATCTCTATACGAGTTCTACGAAACTTCTACAAAGCAAAGTACTTTTTTCTCTTTTCTTCTTGAAACACACTTCACACACACAAAAACTAAAATACTATGAATGCCGTAACAATGCAAACTACCCTAATGCAAGATCATAAATAACACTCAAAAAGCAAAAGCAATTGTGTATAACTAACATTGAGCCAACTTAAGTACTGAAGAGGATACAAATTTTGAACACAAAATTCTCTCCAAACAAGAAGGACAAATTGTAAAAGATCGCACACTTTCAACAACAAAAAGAAACCATAAACCAAACTTGGCAAAAGAAAAAAGAAAACAATTTTTTTTTAGATCTTTTATTTTTTAAAGAAGCAACCAAAACTACTTTTTGAAATCACCAAAATGCTACTAAAACTCAAAAGATCGAAAAAAGAGCACAAGGAGTCTTTGCAAGTTACAAACTCGAAAATGAACGAAAACTTGAGAAAAAGGACTTCAACTTGTACAAAATGACCCAAATAGCATCATAGAGTTTGACAAACTGACCAAGAAGCTAGCAAAGAAATACTTCCAAATTCATCAAAAAGAATTTCAAAAAGGAAGAAAAGCTATGAGGCCACAAAACAAAGGAGAGAAAAGCAAGTAGATTTGAAATCCAGGCTTGACACTGAAACTGAAAACAATCTCGTGTTCTAGAGGACTAGAACAATCAAGAACTTCAAGTCAAAATCTTGTGTGCCAAAACACAAATTACAAACTCTCTAAAGAAGCAAACCTAGGCCAAATCCTTTCAATGAGGAAGAGACTTTGAAACAGTAAGCTTGCAGAATAATTAAATTCTTCAGACAACAATTGACCACACAGAGACTAAAAAGACTAGGCAACAAATCTATCTGGGCTGAAAGATTTTAAAAACAATGCAAAAAATTTCATACGTGGCTGTGTGCAAACATAGAGGCATCCACATGCGCTACTGACACAGGAAACTCGCGTATACATGAGTTCAATTTACAGAAACAAGCATGTATATGCGACTGTAAACAAAGTAAAGAGCATATACAAAGCTTTGCAAGAGAAAATAAAAAACAAAGTCCGATCCAAAAGATCAGAATTGAGGCCTGGGACTCTAGTAGATCAAATAAGACTGTAACATCAAGCAAACCAATGACTGAGCCTTGATTGAGAATGAACAACCCAATCTAGGAATAACAAGATTGTTATCCCTATCGGAGTCGAAAATTATATTTTGGGTGAAAGCACCCTAGGGCTTTAGGTTAGAACAGAGCAGAAGAAAACTACAACAAGAAATACACAAACAGCTCAAGCAAGATGCTTATATTATCAAGCTATGTAAGAGTGACCATGCCCAGATTTCCTTCATTCGAGTATGACCTGTAGCGTTCAGACCCTCTGCAACTCCTATTGTTCTTCAAACCTAAAAATCATTCAATTCAAACATATATAGCAGTATAGAAGTAAAGAATATTCACGAAATTGACTTTATATCATATAAACAAATGATTGATCATACATCAAAACGACATTCATATATGAATTAAAACATAATTTGATGCATAGACATAGTTAATTTTGGAAACAAGATAACATTTCTTTTATTGTAGTAAGCTATAAATAACATGGAGAGAATTCACCTGAGTCTTTCTCTAGCTCAAAGCAGAACCATCCTCTAGATTCGTCCTATCCCAGCCTTCAATAATCTTCTTCCATCACCAACACCGTGATATCTCAAGCAAAAGGAAGGATATCTATAATAAAGGAAACAAGGGTTTCCTGAAGCTTGGGGAAGTGCATGAGGCACAACGATTCATCAGACTTAGTTAGGGATAATCTAAATATAATAACTCTATCTCTTCTCCTTCGCCCAAGGCCTTCCCATATAGGTCTATTTATACCTCTCCCAAATAGTTTTTTAATTGGGAAATATTTGGGCCACGGGAAATGGGAGGTAATCAACAAGTAAAACCTGTTAACCCCACCCAAAATTAAGGAAATTTAACTTTTTAAATGTTTTAATACATATAATCGGGTTGGGTATTGACTGACCCGCGTGTCCACTCTTTTAGCTAAGGGAAAAGTAGCATACATGGAATAAAACACTGCTTTTTATATGTTTGGACCAAGTCTAGAAGGAGGGGTTTCCCTAGGCCATAAACAAAGCATCATATATACCAAGAGTGGTAAATGGTGCTATAACAATAATTGAAATGGATTACTAAAATTTAGCAATCACACATTCTTAACTAAACTCCAAACCCTCTAACTCGAATTTACTAAATGACACAAGCCATGTCACACAAGTTAACTGTATCCAAGTTGTTTACTGATGTAGAAATTTTAATTTTCTCAATTTTACCAGGGAGAAGTGAAATTGAGACTTTCTTTTTGCACTTATCAACACTCCCTCTCAGCAAGAAAGGGATTGTCAACCACCCCTATCCTACACCTATGGAACTCAAACTTCCCTCTTGACAAGGCCTTTATCAAAATTTCAGCATCTTGTTCCTTTGTCAGAATGTATTGTAACAATATTATTTGCCTCTGCACATAGTCTTGTAAATGATGATACTAGATATCTATATGCTTGGATCGATCATGAAATACTGGATTCTCATAGAGCTTATTGCAACTCTTATTATCACAATAGATCATCGTTAGATCCATGATCTAACCAAATAGTCCCACAAGTACATTTCTCATCTAGATATCCTCACATGTTGTTTGACTTGTAGCCATGTATTATGCTTATGCCGAACTGAGTGCCACATATATTTTCTTCGTTCTGTATTAGGAAACCGTTGCGTACCCAACACTAAAAATTGCACCTGATGTACTCTTTTCTTCGGATGTACTCCCTACTCAATCTACAATTGTGAAGCCACAAAAATTCACTCCCTGTGTCCATCTGTATCGTAATCCATACTTGGTAGTTCCTCTGAGGTACCATAAGACATGCTTTGCTACTTTCCAAAAAAAATTGGTCAGCCTAACCATAGCTTGGCTCAACTAGTTGAATGAATGGCACATATTTGGCCGTGTGCTCACAAGATACATCGATGAACCCACTAATTTCTAGTAAGTGGTATCATCCACCTCTTCACCTAAAGTGTTAGTCTCCTTCCTCCATTTGGTCACTAGAGGTATCTCCATGTGATCACTATAGTATTTCATTTTCATACTTGCCTTGAGACACAAAAAATTCCCTATCACCTTGCCATACTTCCATCCTGAGTAAGTAGTGCGTGAGACCCTTGTCTTTCATCTCAAATTCCCTTGAAAGGTTCTCCTTGTGGTAGTGTTTTTGTGGTAATGGTGTACCAAAATACACCTCCTTAGCATTTGGTTGTTCCCTGCAAAGGATCATAGACAAATTTGGTGTTGTTAGTGAACAGACTTAGATAAGAAAATCATTGCAAATAGTGAAAACAATGCATATACAAACATAAACTAAAATAAAGAGATAAATACACAAACAATGCTCAATGGAGCAAACAAGTCAACAAATTAATGGAAAAAAAATCCCTTTATTGATTGTTGGTAGTAGAAGTTGAATACAATAGATGAATCTTAAACACTTGAAGAGAATTATTTGAGATATGGTGCTCAAAACTCCTCAGCAAGGAGGTTCTTTTACACAATCTCTTTGCAAGCTTCTCCTCTCTCTCAAAGACGTATGAAGACTCTCCAATGATGGACTCTTCTCCTCTTACTAAGATGATGGATTTCTTAGAAGAAATATGGCCAACATGCTAGTGCTCTTACTTTCTTTGGCTTTAACAATGGAATGTTGGTTTGCTCTAATAGCATTATGGCCAGCATAACATTGTCTCATATTTTGGTTCTCCCGTGGCTTGTTTATATAGAATTTTTGAATCCCTCTTCCCTCTCTTGGTTCATGCATGACAATGACTCATGAGTAGGACAAGATGATTCCATTAAGGGATTCATATCTTCAGGGTGACTCAAATTCTGTTATCTTGGACTGAGATCATGTCAAGAAATCACCTCCAAGTGTGTGAAGTGGTCCCAAATTTGTTCATTCATCCATTTTCTCGACCACATGGATTTTGAAGAAAATTCCGCATGATGCACAACTATCGAAGAAATAGTTGTAGAGTCCTCAATTTTTTAACCTTATAAACTTTGGACCTTAGGAAAAAATAAAATTTTCTAACTTCATGATGTCTTCATTTGGAAAATCTTCACTTGTGCATTTTTTTGGACGTATTTTAGCGTCGTTTGGATTGTGCAAACATGTGCATGATTTTCTAGTGTTAAAAGTTGCCCCTTGATGTATGAGGTTAGGAGCCAAAGTATAGCCAAATACATCACGTTTTTGTTCTGACGAAGAATCTGATCAAATTTTTGAGAGAGAGGATAACTTGTTATGGAGATGAGTTGGGAAACCCCTTGACTGAGTATAAAGGATAACCATGCTCTGAAGAAAACCTAAAGAGTAAAAAATTGTCTATATGAGGCAGGCATGTCCCATGCTCATTATGATGACTAGTGACAAATTATTACAATTAGATAGGAAATGGTTTTATCTAGTCAACATTATGGTGGTTGGCATGCTAATGGTTGATAATGATAACTATTGACACCCTCAAGGGTGTTTCTTCAAATAGAATGAATTTGGTTCCCCCATACATAAAAAGGGCGGAGAACCGTTGAATGAGGTGCTGAGGTATGCACGGGTCTTTGACTTTGGGTACCTCCTAGAAATCATGATGTAAGCATTGTTGAATGAGGTGCTTAGTGATGCAGGGTTCTTTGACTAAATGAAATAACTGCAACGTTCATTAAGTACGATACCACCTTGACATGAAAACTTGTGTTGGCATCACATTTCAAGGGGACTGATCACATCAATGGGAAATAGTGATTCTCATTATCCCACCCAAGGATATCCCTTCAAGGTGGGAGTATCCAAGGTACTGCCTCAATCCTAGAATATGAGTGTTGGATTTGATGTCTAACATGTTGTGTCAAGGAATCAATATAAGGTGTAAACAGAGATAGTGTGGGTCAGAAAATGCATGATAATGAAACTTGGAAATATGAGTGGATATGGACAACTGGCACGAGGTCAAAGTTATTATGCAAATGTCGGTAGTCAAAACACTTTAGTAGATAGGGATGGCCCTAGAGTTGGTAGGACTTCTAGGGTGGGTGTAAATGTAATCTGATTGGTGTGAAGATGGTAAATGACTGTGGGTAATGTGTGAGCGTCGACCAAGGGTGACTAGAAACTGTCATCGGGTAAAAGACATGAAAATATGGGTGGGGTTCTTTTTCCTTGAAAAAATATTTGTACACTTTCCAAAAGAATATGAAGGTGATTTGGATATATAGACATGGAGACGGGTGCCCCGTGAGAATGGTAACCTATATAGAGGTATGGTGTTTGTGCTAAGGGAGGGGGCCCCATTGGTTGGTCTCCATGTTAGGTTGGTGAGGCGGATGAAGGGACATAGATGGTATATATAATATGGGTGGATGATAGCCCAAATGTAGGATGTGGTGGTGCATCCATCTTGATCTGTTGTAACATCTAAGGGGTGGCTTGCAAAAAGGGTTGAGCAATGAGTAAAGAAGAATGAGGTTGATCTTCAAGGCATGCAATCTGAAGTTGTTCCAAGGCCTGGGTGTTATGGTCATGGATCCCATTAGTATGCGGGGGTCTATAACATGAGGTGATCCATGCATGGGGAGGCTCTATCGATTGGCATGGATGTTTACCATATGTAAGGGTAGGCGATGGTAAAAGTGGTCGAGACGACAAACCCTATGGTGCATTCAAGATAAATGATGCCAGTATATGCAAAGCTTTGTGGGAAGCCTATCATGATGAGTGATGAATGATACCTACTCGGTTACTAGCCACTAGGGCGTTGATCCTAGCAGGAAGTTTGTTGATGTGGCTACAATTTAAAATCCAATACCCCAAGTGAAAACATCTTTGTTGATCATATAAATAATATGACAGAAATTGATCTATATGAATTGAAAAACAAGAGAAAGCACACCTGAAATGGTACTCTGAGCATGTGGCGGGTCCAAAAAATGAGTTTTGGATTGAAATAGAATGGAGAGTTCCATGATGGGAATGATGTGGTTCTAATCCTGATGTCTCTGACAGTTTTGAAAATGGAGGTCTTGGGCTCTTGTACTATGCTCGAGAAGAAGTTGGAAAGGGTGAGATATAGGGAAGTGTGATCCTAATGCCACCTCATTTGCACTTTCTATTTTGGGAATCCAGAGCTAATCCAGGAGTTGTCCCTTGTTGTTGTGGTTAGCTGGTGTACCAGGGTAGTGCGCAGGGAGAGTTAGGTTAGAATACTAAACCTTAAATTTGTCAATTTTGTAGACTAGGTTAGGTAAATCATACAGGGGTTCCTTGTATGGATTCTACAGGGTCAAGGAACCTCGAACACACGGGCAACCAGATGACAGTAGCATGGTCTTTGCATGTTCCCAGGGATTCATACGGAGACACTGTGGAAAAGGGCCTAACAGTCGCACCATCAGTGCGGCTGATGGGCTTGAAGTTGTCACGTTCTGACGACACCAATGGCATGGCCTTCCTAGGCTACATAGTCTACACATCTACTTGAATAACAAACTCGTGGATGATGTGTCTGATTAATGAGTAGACGTGCAGTCTTGAGAATGGGCACGCGGCAAGTTAGGGTGTGATAGACATGCACACCATACATTTGTTTGATGAACAAACATGCGATGGTTTGAAAACATGATTTTTGATAGCCTGGAAGGCTGAGTTTTTCTTTTGTATCCTTGATGGCAGGATGGGGATGCGCTAGAAGGAGCGAGATTGGCAGTAACTGTGGTTGACAATTGCATAGGATCATGTAGTTAGTAAGACTTTGGCTTAATCAGGGTTGTTGAATTTTCTTCAGAACTTCCTACTAAGATCGCATGATGAGTACTTGTGATTTCTATTGCAGTTATCAGGCTTGGAGTGACAAATATTCATCATTTGGGGGTCAAATTAGTTGATTAGTGTGGCAGTGGACATTAACTTTGTTACTGGGCTGGTAACTCAAGGAGAGAGGTTTCCTTATCCCCTATCTATTGGGGGGGCAGACATAGGGAGGTGGATCAAGGCTTATTGTGGGCTCAACCCCATATAGGGTGGATGTATCAAGTTACCATCCATCCTAGACCTTACTAAGCAAGAAACACTTTCCATGATTGTGCGCCTAGTGGGTTCAATGGCTCTGCACCATGTATCAGGGCCTGTGGTTTCATTGCTGCTGACATTATAGGAAGGGAACCTTTTTTATTGAGTGGGTCAGGTGCATAGCAAAATGGTCTCCTAGTTGACGAAGGTGTTGTAGGGGTTATCTGGGAGATTTTTTTATTCCATCATTATGTACAACATTTTGTATAAGAGGATCGTGATGATAAGACCCTTTATAGTGGTGCCCCCAGGTCCGATTAGGGAGCCTAGGATGAGACGATGGGCACCCTTAATGCCATGGGCTAGGGGAGGTGGAGTGGGGAATTATTGGAACACCGAGGTGGAGGGTTGGTTTTGGTCCAACCCTTAGATGATTTTGGAGTTCTCGTATTATGTGGTGGATCTTAGGGGTGACCCGGATATGGGGCTTCCTCCAGGTGATGTATGGGGGTCAGAAGGTATGTGACATGTTTTATATCTTCTTTTTAGTTTCTTGAAATGTATCTTTTATGATGTGTTTTTTGGTTATATGATGTTGATATCATGTGTTTGATGTTTTGTAGATGTTGGGACATGTGGGTGACAGCTTGCCTATTTGGTAGGCAATGATCAACATCACATGAGGGTGGCTGGTGATCCGTTTGTGCCACAGCGACAACGTGATGACTGGGAGTAGGAGCTTGAGCAGTCGACACAACACCGTCCACTTGAGATTAGTGGTCCCTATGGTGAGGGATGAGCTCATATGTTACTGGGGAGGCAGAGAAACATCTAGAGCACGTTGATGCAATAGAGGCTCAACTAGTAATTATGGTGATGTCACTATGATATTATGAGGATGCCTGGGATAGAGTTGTAGCTTTGATGAGGGGGATGCCCGAGGATGGTTGGGAAGGATTGGGGGAGGTGGTAATAGAGACGGTTATGGCACATGATCAGGTGCTCATACCAGTCCTTTGGCACGTCATGATGGCAGTGGCCACCACTGGTCCAATTTTGGCCCCATATGCAAATATTGGTCCTCAGGAGGGTAGGGGAGGGCCCCAACCCTAGATGATAAGATGTATGTACCAGGGAAAGCACCCATTATGAGGATGCTACCCTATTTTTTGGGAATTATTTTTCCTATCCATGAGTCAATGAATGTACAACCATTTTTTCTACTCATATATTTTTTATATGTATATATGATATGATATATTTTGGTGGCTCTTATGATGTGTCTTATGCATCTATACTTTTGATGTATTTTTGCATTTGTTTGAGATGGCTATTATGCTCCTAGTTTATGTATATTTATGGTTATATATAGGTGATGTATATCATTCTAGGATTTGATTAGCTATACAATCAGTTGTATGATTTTGATCCCTTGGTATATATGTAAATGTGATATGATGAAAATGTTGAGCTAACCTTTTTGCATGAAGATACTTCCAAACTGTGATACAACCAGTTGGGAATCAAGGAATACATGCAGGTGACAAATACCTAAGTGGGAGGCATCGGCCGAGAGGCCTATAACGATGTCATATTCAACCTAATTATTGGTGTTGACTCGATACAAAGTCCATTAGAGAGACGAGTTGTTGGGTTAGGATATTATATGGCCCAGGCTATGGTAGCGAGGTTTTGCGACCATTGAGAGGCACCATCAATAAATCTGTGGTGATAGTTTGGTGGATGATCCATCTATGACACATGATGAGAGAGTGATTTTAGAGTGGGTACGTGATGAGGTGATCATCATACAAAAATAAGTCATGGTGCATACATGTGTATTCTAGGATTTTACTTAAACATTTATGGGTGAAATGTTTTAAGGTAGAGACCATTGACGGGATTATTAGGCAAGTCCCATCGGGTTCTGATTATATGTATTCCCCCTTGAGGTGGAAATGTTTGATAATGTATGGGCCTTTCCATAGTGTTTCGAACTTCCCGAGTCCAACCGCGTCTTGGAAAACATCGTAGTGGAGGACTAACTCCCCTTCGGTAATTGTATGAGGGGTAATGTTGCGATCAAATGAGGCTTTGACCATATTTTTGTGTGCTTCATTATTCTGAAGAGATTCTCATTGAAATTATTAACCAAGTTCCAGCCGTACCAACCTTTGTTCCAAAGGTTTGGTGTCACTGAGAAGCTCATTGGCAGAGTGTAAGGTAGGGATCTCACACTCAATGGGAAGTACAACTTTGACACCATATACTTTTTGGAAGGGTGTGAACCCTATAGATGCCTTGAACATTGTGTATTATACCCACAGGGCTAAGAACACCATATGGTGCCAATTGATTTTGCAATTGTTCACCATGCGATGCAACATTGTTTTGAGAACCTTGCTGATAGCTTCTACCTGACTGTTGGACTTAGGGTAGTATGGTGAAGCAAACTCGTGAGAGAAATGAAGGTGTTGGGATAGATCTTGAAATATTTCATTCTAAAAATGTTTACCATGGTATGAAACCAACTCCTTGGTAACACCGAACCATGTTATGACATGGTTAAATAAAAACTTTGTCATGGTTTCTGTGGTGTTATTATATGTGGGAATTTCTTCTACCCATTTGGTGAAGTAGTCAACAGCCACCACAATGAACTTGTGGTTGTCAGATGATAGGGGGTTATAGGTCATGAAGTTGATGCCCCACTTGCAGCAGGCATCGGCCACAATGACTGGATGTAGGGGAGTGGGTGGTGCTTGTGCCTTATGAGTGTATCGTTGGCATCACTCACATCTTTTTGATTTTTTGTATGCGATCATGGAAGAGGGTGGGCCAAAAATAACTGGCACAAAGAATTTTCTAGGCAATGGCCATCCCTAAGAGGTGGTTGCCACAAGCCCCACTGTGGCAATCATTTAAGGCTTTCTCAAATTGTTGGTGGGTGATACATTGACGTAGGATGGTTTCGATTCCTCCTCGATAGAGGACATCCCACAGAAGGAGGTAAAGGGGATCATGGTGGCGTATGCTCCTCCTATCGTCATGGGTAAGATAGGGTATGAACTTTTGAGTTCATAAAAAGAGGAGGATGTCCCCATACAAAGGGTCTTCCGTTGATACTAAAAATAGATGTTCACCAAGGAGAGCATCATTAATGGGAGAGCCTTGGGTCTCTATTGGGAGATTTGTGATGAACTCAGCGAGGATGAGTGCCTTTTTTTCTCTTAGGATAATTAACATATAGATCAAGTTCTTGTAGAATAATGATCCATTGAACATATTTGTTATTCATCATACAACGAGTGAGAAAATACCTCATCGGGTTAATAGCTGGTATTACAATAGTGGTCTGAAGGATGATATAATGTCAAATATTTTGTAGAGAATGTATGATAGCTAAGGAAGGTTTTTCTTCTGGTTCATACTTCAATGCAAGCCTGGATAAGTTCTTCCTGACATAATAAATTACGTGCTCCTTGTTATCTAGTTCATCCTAGACTAACACCCCAGTGATGGCTACATATGATGTTGATAAGTAGAGGGTATAGTATTTGTTGTGATCGGGTGGGCTAATCAAAGGATCTTGAGATAATGCATATTTTTAAGCTTCAAATGATTTTTGAGCTTGATCATCCCAATGGCAAGGAATATCCAGACAAAGGAGATGCAGGAAACCTTGTGCTCAAGTAGTGTAATAGAGGACAAAGAATCATAAGAAATTAGCCTTGCCCTGCATGCTTTGTAATTCTTTCAATGTTTTCAGAGGTGGTACCTCCTTAATGGCTTGGAATTTAAGAGGGTCAACTCTAATACCTTGTTTGGAAACTATGAAGCCTAGTATTCTTCCAGCATTGACATAGAATACAAAATTGAGAGGGTTCAAGCATAGGCTATATTGTCGACATCTCTAAAAGACCATGTAGAGATCCTCCAAATGGTTAGCATGCTTCTTGGATCATATTGTAAGGTCATCCAGATATGTGAGGATAAGATGAGCTAGATCATGGAAAATGTAGTTCATGGCTTGCTGGAAGGTGGTGCCAACATTTTTAAGACCAAAAGGCATAACTTGGTATGTGAATGTACCTCAAGGGGTTGTAAATGGTGTTTAGTACCGATCTGTATGGCGAATCTTGTTTTGGTTATACCAAGAGATTCTATCCAAGAAGGATAGGGCCTCGTCATTTGCGCAAATGTCAATGACTTGGTCGACGAATGACATTGAGTAATTGTCTCTGGGACAAGATTTGTTCAAATCTCTAAAATCATTAAAAACGCAGATGGTGCCATATTTTTTCATGACATGTATAGGGTTAGAAACCTAAGAAGTGTAAGTGATAGGATAGATGAACCCATCTTTGTGGAGTTTATAGATTTCCTGTTTGATTGCTTCGGCCTTAGAATGATGTAACTGACATTGTTTTTGCCAGAGGGGATGGGCATCAAGACACGTGTTAGTATGATGTTCCACAATAATGGAATTGATTTCTGACATCTTAGAGTAATCCCATGCAAAAAAATCCCTGTATTCTTGGAACAAGGATGTGTATGTGGTTATTTCTTCTAGAGAGCATGCTACCCACAGGGAGATCTCTTCGAATTTTCCAGTTTTGTTTGAAATATTTACCTTGATGGTAGGCAATATTTTACATGTTCCCTTCCTCAAATTCATCGAGATTTTGGATATGATTTTTTAACCAATCGACCTTTCTTGATGGGAGGAAATATTTTGATTCAATGGTGCAAATATCATGGGTCAATGTGCTAGTGGGTACACACATTTTTTTGGGTATAAAAAATGAACGATGGTGCATGGCATCCCAAGGATATTCGGGTTCCATCCTGGCTTCTAGAATATCTTCATGTGAGTGAAAAATATTATCTAGTGTTGACTTGGGGTTTAGACCTAGTTATGTTGGTCGACAAGCAAGAATATGATTCGTTGGTTGATTTCGTAGAACCAAGTGAAGTTGACAAAGTGAAAATGGGATGGGTCTACACCGTCAGTGGTTTTACCATTGGTGGGGTGGATTTTGTGGTCTCGACACCAAAAAATGTTGATTAGACAACACAAACCATGGTTCCTACGAATGAGGAAATGAATCGTATATGGTGTTGCTTATCATCAACATTAGGTGGTGGTATAATTTCAGTTATGGTGGGTTGATGTCACATGGGAGGAAGTTCTTGCATTATTTTTGGTGTACAAGGGGCAACAATAGCTTCCTCAATAGGAGTTTGAAGTTGAATCCTAAGCTGCGGAAATTTTTGTAACATACGACATGTCTCGATGCTATGAGAGGTACTGGTACAGATACTACACATTGTACTAGAACCAACCAAATAGATAGTGTGGGTGGTAGTACTGCTTATAGTATGATATGTTGATGCATAGTTGACATCATGAGATGGGACATCCTAGGGTGGTAGCCATCTCTGGATCTTAGTATTGTTGTGACGTGACTTCTGGAAGTGGGTTTTCCTCAGTGTTTCTCTTGCTGCGCGAAAATGTGTAAGGTACTGCCAATTCCTCTTATGATGTGATTGAGAAAAGATGTGACAATAACAGTGTGTGATTTTCTCTTGATTGGAGAGATGGATTTGTGGAATTTGGCCCACTAAGCGAAAGATGTCATTAAACTTACTCAATTTGCGACATTGATTTACCAAGTGGTTGGGTTTATCACATAGGGCACATGTGAAGGGTGATCTTTTTTTCCAGACAACCTTATATCATATTTTTCCCGATCTAGATTGATGATGGTGAGGGGAGATGTAATGATGGGGGCCTTGCTAACTGTTGGTGACTGTTTCGCCTCAATCACACATAAAATGGACCTAGATGCTTCATTCCTTGATGGTGGGGTATGATCTGATGGTTTGGTATATGATCTGACTAAATCATAATTCGCAGTGATAAATCACCAGATGAATCCCAAAAAAGACTGGAATCAAGAAGGGTGGGAACAGTGTCGCACATCATGATTTCCTACAAAAATCTAGCAATTTTTACATATGTGCCTAGGTCTGGTTCTTTGAGAAACGTGGGTAACTAGATATAATTGGTTAAATTCCATTAATTCAATACATTGGTTGATCAAATGATATGGTGTGTCGCATAAAGTGCAAGTGGGCGTTGGTAGGGGTGTTGTTGGTTCAGGTTGCTTCCAATCATGGTGGGAGGTTGATGGACTAGACGAGGGATAGGAGCAAGAATCTTCTTCTCTTACAGTGTTAAAAAATAATTGGATCCATCCTTTTCTAGGAGTAATTGGGTATTTGTTTTGGTGAGCGCACCTAATGCATCTCAATATTAAGGAATTTTGGGGTAATGATGAGCGTAATGTCTATATTCTAGTATCGCGAGAGCCATATGGGGAAACGAGAGAATTGTGATGACTTGGTGTGAGACAAGACTAGGTGGGGGAAATAAGAAGGGTATTTAAGTGATGGAATATGGTAAGAAAGTCAGATTGGTAACAACATTTCTATTAGTATCCGAAATTGGTTCTTGAGCTTGGGAGGTGTTTGATGAGGTCATCATGCACATAGGTGCTCCTATGGTTGGGGGAATTTCCTCTATCACAAGAGGGTCTCCTAGGAATGTCCTTAGGAGTGTTGATGGCTTAAATTGGCCTGGGTGATCTCAGTGTAAGTGGTGATCCATTCATGAGAATATGAGATGAAAGGTAGCACATCATTAGGTGCAGGTAATGTAGTCTTCTCATAATATGTGATTTTATGTATTGTAATGATTTTTCCATCATGGGGGTAGATCATTACCCTAAAAATAGATGAGGAAACTACTAACATCTCATACATGTAACTTCGGCCTAGCAAGATATTGCAATCCAATTGGGCATCTAGCACTTTGATATCTATTAGCACAATTTTGTCAACCAACTGTACTGGCATGCTAGGGTATAGGCATACGAGTGCTGAAGGGCGCCCGTCATATGCTCTAGGTGTGTTGTTAGAAGGCTTGAGTTCAAGGGATCCTAGTTTCTGCCAAACATATTTGGACATTATACATGTGGATTCGCCTTCGTCAACAATGCAACAATGGATGGTGATGTTTTTGACTAACACTGGAATTTGGAAAGCAACGAATGATGGTAGTCGTGGGGTAGCTTTATCCAAGTCAAATACCATTAGGAGAGAATTGGCTGGGTCAATTGTGCCTAAAGTAGAAAGTAAGGATTTTCATTGGGTTGGGCATGTTTGTAGGACCTCTGACGCTGACATAGCCGATGTTGATTGCACTAAGTTGTCAACTATGTTGTAGCTATGAGAAGATTTTGAGTTATGTCCTGCTCACCATAAAGTTCCTTTGACCATATTTGGCATAGGTTCTATAGGAAGTCAAGGAATGGTCAAAGACCCTGTAGGTATTTTCGTGGTCGAGGTGGAAGGGATGGTCTCTATGGGAGCTTCATAACTTCTATTTCACATTTGCAGGAGGATATCATCCCCTATCATGAAAATGTTGTGATTATAATTTTTATTGGGGTTCCCTCGAGAAGGATGTGGGTGGGACGATTGTTGTTGAGTGTTAAACACTCCCTAATGGGGAAAGGGTTTTGCATTACTGCAGTTTGTTGACCTCCTTACCCCATATTGTCCTATATCCTTTTTAACTCAGGGATTTGATGACAATGATGAGTATAATGACCGTATTCCCCACAGATAGCACAAGAATGATTAGTCTATAGACTTGTGTTATTGTTTTTATTTTGTTGGTTATTGTTGGTCAATCCCTGGTTTTGATTCCAGTTAGGGTTGCCCCTTAGCGGTGCTCATGGGGGTTTTTGGTGGTTGTTGCCCCCCTTTTTGGGTTCCAACTTTGGTTTTCTCTTGGGTTTTTTATTAGAAACATTAGGTAGGTTAGCTGGGTTCATTTGCTCCTCTAATTTTTGTTGTTGAGTGAGAGAAGGTTGCACTAGATTAACCCTTGTGTTATTTTTCATTGGTGGGTTATTACGTTGTTATGTGGGGAAAGGATAATATTGGTTTCCTTGTCCTTGATTGGTATATGGATTCTGGGAAGAGCACATTACGTCTATATTCCTAGAGGAGTATTGGTTTCCCTATGGGGGGGGGGATATGAGCCTTCATGAGGGGGTTGATATTGGTTAACCCTATTAACTGTATTCTACATTGGTATGGGTTGATTGGGGTAGTATCTTGTATGTTACAGTGGTGGTGAGTTTTGCGTAGCATCAAATTCTTGGCCATTGAACGAGTATTCAGGGTACTAGTAGGTGTTGCTAAGTTGGTTTTGGGTTATGGACCCAATCAATCCATCAACAGAATTGGATGCACCTAGTGTCTCTTTATAAGTTTGTAGGCACGAGGTGTTTGGAAGCACATGATAGATATATGCAGCCTAGGTGTATATAAGCTCTAACTATTGAGCTTTTCTAATGGCTTCTTCTTCATTATACGGGGATTAATTTACCACATCTTTTGAAATTTTCGATGTGAGGAATCTCAAAAACAAGTCGAGGGTTTTTTCTTCAAACTGTGTGATCTAATAATCACACTATGAGTGACCTCAGTTGAAGATTTATTAAAGAAAGGGTATTACAAACTCATGTGCTGGTGTGCTTTCTGTGTTATTCAAGCAAAGGATCGATCAAATTGCCAATACACAGACATTTAAATGGAAAGATAGTAGAGAAATACAGTAAGCAACACA
>APFE030875961.1:0-15633 GCA_000404065.3 Pinus taeda
AAATGATGGTAGCTATATTATATTGTTATTGTATGTAGATGACATGTTTGTTGCAGGTTCTAACATGCAGGAAATAAATGTGCTCAAAAGGAAATTGGCAAACTCATTTGCAATGAAAGATTTGGGTGCTGCAAAACAAATCCTTTGGTATGAGAATAACTAAAGATAGGAAGAATCGCAAATGAACATTGTCTCAAAGTGAGTACATAGAAAAGGTGTTGAAAAGGTTTCAATGCAAAACCAGTTAGTACACCTTTTGCTAGCCATTTCAAACTTAGCAAGGAAATGTGCCCAAAGACCCAAGAAGACATGGATTATATGTCTAAAGTTCCATATGCATCAGCAGTTGGAAGCTTAATGTATGCAATGGTCTACACAGGGCCTGATATTGCACATGCAGTGGGAGTTGTAAGCAGGTACATGAACAATCCAGGAAAGGAACATTGGATGGCAGTGAAATGGATTCTCAGATATTTGAAAGGTACCACAGATCAAGCATTATGCTTTGGTGGTTCAAACATTTCTCTACAGGGATATGTTGACACAGATATGGCAGGTGACAGAGATAATAGGAGGAGCACTACAGGATATGTATTCACTGTTGGTGGAACAGCTGTCAGTTAGGTTTCAAAAATCCAAAGTATTGTTGCACTTTCAACAACAGAAGCAGAGTATGTTGCTGCTATAGAGGCTAGTAAAGAAATGATTTGGTTACAAATATTTATGGGTGAATTGGGTAAGGAGCATGATATGGGCACGCTATACAGTGATAGCCAAAGTGCCATTCATCTTGCAAAGAACTTAGCATTTCCATCTAGGACTAAACACATACAACTCAACTACCATTTCATACGATCAATGTTGGAAGATGGAGAGTTGAAGCTAGAAAAGATGCACACTAGCCAGAATCCTACAAATATGCTAACAAAAGTTGTAACCAGGGAGAAATTGAGAATATGCTCAGTTTCAATTGGTCTTCAAGCATGATGAAGAAGATGAGAAACAACCAGGTCCAAAGAGGAGTCACTGTCCAACAAATGAAGCGGTGGTGGAGTTAATATAATCAGTCTCCAAGTGGGAGATTGTTGGGTGTGGAGCCTGATTATCTTCTATATTCAAAGGTCTTTCCACATTAGACCCCAGTTCGAAAAGGGGCGGCCACGCCGCCCGTAAAATATTCGCTGCAGGGGGGGTCCAGGGGGGGCGACTGCGACCTTTGGGGAGCCCCCCCCCCCCTGGCAGGGGGTTTTGGGGGTAGCCCCCGAAGCTAAGAATAGATGTAAAATTGCCATTGTATTAGTAATTTTCCTAGTCAATATGGTCGTTCATTAGCAGAGATTGATGGTAGAAGTTTTGTTTTATTTAGGTTTTTTCCCTTAGAAGGAAACCCCTCACTATTATAGGAATTGTATTGCGTCTATGTAGGATCTGTATTTTGAGTGAGGGAAAGAGAAGAGGAAAGATTGAGGAGCGAAGAGGGTGTTTCAACAAATCTATTGTAGGTTGTATCTCTTCAGTTTGCTGGATAATATAAAAGGAAGGACTGGTTGTTTCTCCATGGACATAGCCCAAACTGGTTGAACCACGTATATCTATGTCTCTCTTGTTTTATGCGTTTTCTATGTTTATATTTTTGCAATATTTTAGGTGTTCCATTGCTCCGTAATATATAATTTTCTAACACAATATATCATTTCTTCGTCTTGGTTCATACTACTTTTCTCCATTCTCATCAACATAAAGTTTTGACTCGTCACTGTTGGGTTGTGTTATATTCTTTCCACAACTAGCCCACGTAGTTAACCGGGGGGTTAGAGTGGGGGTGGATCCCCCCCTTTCGTTGTGCCGATTGTGTAGTGGGGGGGTCACAGGGGGTTTGGGCAGACCCACCTATGGTTTTGTGCATGATTTTTGCACATGGTTTTGGATGTGATGGTTTTCGGTCCATGGTTTTGGATGCGATGGTTTTTCGGTCCATGGTATTGGATGCTTTGGCATGTATAAATACGTATTGTAACAATCACATATATCTTATGGTGCCTTATATCAATATACCAATCTTCCTTCCTTATTTCAAAGGAAAGATATCTCATTGTAGGTGATGTGATACTCAACACAATTAATAATTTCTTCATAATAATTCATAGGCCCTGTTATGTTGTACAACAACCCCCATTTGATAGAATCCTTTAGATAACAAATGGGGACCCTTTACAAAATAATTTGATTTAAAATTCATTAAAATCTAAACAAAAAATCCAAAACCGTGCTCCAAAGATTAAATCGCATTTCACATTTCGCAAAAGTCTTGTGTGCAGTAGTTAACATTACCAATTGAAGTATCACCGATTTGCGATACACACAAAATCTACGAATATTCCTTTCCGGTCAAATCAGGTCAAACGTTTCGCATCGCAAAAAAGCAATAAAACATGTTTAAAACCTTCCTTTACATATTGCGATATCATGGTGCACCTGACAAATGAATTAATTGAAATATCAAAGTCTGTTCACATCTGTCATATTGCGATATCACAAATCACAGAATCACAAAACTGGAAATCAAACATATCATGAGACAATGTGAGTAGTCGATTTATGATCAAATATGGACCCACTAACACGTCATTAAAGTGATATTTCACATATTAAGGGTGGTACGTTAACAGGTTTTAATGACCTTTTCTGAAAAGACCGTTAGCATAATGTGAGTTAACCTGAATCTTACACGGATATCATTTCAGATTATGGATATTTACAATTCCCTGGCTCAAGAAATTTAATATCTTCTCACCATTACAGATGCATTTATGTGTTTTCAATTTCATTAATTTGAATAATGTCTTTATATTTGCATGTCGTTATACTCCTATTTCTCATTCTCTACAATATCACTCTCGTCTTCTTTATGGTGACAGGACTGTAACAGAGACCCAATGACTCGACTGAATGATCAGATGAGTAAGGGAAAGGGAACACAGTCTATAGTTGAAGATGTACTGGAGTCATCACCTTTTTTTTCTGATACAACTTGTATACCAGAGTGTGGTACCGACTCCTGCAAAAAAATTTATGGCCTATTCGAGAGGTAAATATAGAAGGAAGCCATGATAGATGATATGCAATCTTCAAATGCTTCTTATCCTGTAGTTGCATGCTCTGTCTTACATAAAGTAGAAGCTATACCCAAATTATTACCCTATGTTGATATGGTCAAACTGATTATTGAAAATGTGAATATTAAGGACAGAGAATGGGTGACCTCAAGGCAAGTAGTCATTGGCTCCTTTAAAACAAAGGATATAAGAATAATGTATCATTTACCTCCACCTCATAAGGTTTATGATAAAAAATTTGTGGAGAAATTTTCTTCCAAAAATGAAGAACCTTCCGAAGCTCTAAAACAGTGGAGGGAAAATTCGAGCAAGAACAAGATGGATAGAACATGTATGTATTCAGTAGCCTCTCTCACCACTCCTTATTTATACATTGCGTCTATGGTATGTAGGTTATTTGGGTACACAGGTGCTACCAAGTTTTTAGTGGAATGGGTGCCTCTCATTGATGCTGCTTCTAATGCTATAGTCATGGATTGGGCCACAATTTTGTCAAATAATTTAGCCCGTCATATCATTTAATATAGAAGGAATCATTATGTTACTACAAGAACCATTCCTCCATTTTATATGTCTACCTATGCCATGGATGCTGTATGTTTCAGTTTTCATTTTCAAATTATGGGATGGAAGTGGACTCTTCAAGATCCCATGCCAATCCATGTGTATCATAAAGCTCTTTGGAAATATTGTTTCAATGAACATTTAGATCAGATTTGTCAAGGGGTGATGCTCCCTATTTATCAGACTATCTTTGACAAGAAAGCCCCAAGGTTATCAGAAGAAGCCAACGCTGATATTCAACCTGTGGCAAGATGGTTTGGAGAAGAATTGCTTACATATATCAGAGTTTTTGGAATTACTCTCTGCCACATGTACTTCCGTGGTATGTCCCTCATAAAGTGTTATATATAGAGATTTCATATCAGATAGTTACCAAAGGTGCAACCAAATCTCTCAAAGAGTCTAAAAAATATATCTAGCCCACTTTCCCACTTCGGTGTGGTGTTTATTGCTTAAATGATTTCAAACATGCACAAGTTGAAGTCAAACACATTCACAGTTTGAATCTTGTTGATTTTAGAGAAAGGAAATATGACAGTTGTGTATGATTTTACCATGACTATTAAGGTCAAGGAATTTTTTCATGAGGATGATGATTTTGACGGTATTTTTCTAGGAGTTGAACAATTTTCATAGGTTCAAAGTTTAGCTTCCCTCCGACTGAATCCAGATGAATTAGAAGAATTTCAAGAATAAAAACATCAAAGGTTAACACATGTGCCTTTGATTCTTCTTAAAATAATCCCACAAGAATCTCAGGAAGAAAGGTTATCTACTAATGGCTCAGAAGAGAATGAAAATAAAGCATCCAATGATTTTGAATCACAAAAAGACTCTGTTATAGGGGAAGACATAGAAGAACCTTCCAACAATAAAAGTACTGAGGAAGGACTTGATCATGATCAAATGAAGAAAGAAAGGGGGAAATTTGAACAAATCATCAACGAATCACAGGGTGGTACGAGTCAAGAAATTTTTTTTCCCGAAACACCAAAACATCCTTAGAAATATTCAAAAAATCTCTTGCTACTTCAGAGGATATCGAAGTAATTCATTCTTTTCCTTCTTCAGAATTTTTTTTGAAAGAGGAGGAAATTCCTCCTTTGGATATATTTTATAGTCCCAAACGTCGAGCAGTAATGAAGAGGCAAAGGAAAAAGAGAAAAATTGACCATGCTGCTATTAGCCTGCCAGGCAACGAACCAATGAATATTTTCTGGAAGGATACACCTATAGATCCATCTGAAAATTTGACCAAATTATCTTAGTTTGTAGGAGCTTATGCTTTTGCAACAATTGACAAAGTGGAAGAGATAAGAAATTTAATCAAAGAAAAAGAGGAAAGAATAAAGCAGCTGGAAGATCAAATCACAAAAGAAAAGGAGAATACACAGGATCATATTAAGTCACAACTTGAACAAATGCAACAAAGTTTTGACATCCTAAGACTTCAAAACCAAGTAGAATTAAATGGTAAAGATACTGAAATTGCACAGCTACACTTTACTACAGATTAGATAAAGGATTTCCCAAAAGTTGATGAATTCATCAAAGAAGCTTTACAAATCAATTCATTTCTATCAAAGAAATAATCAATCTTATGTAAGCAATTAATAGAGATTAGTCCATTGTGCCAAGAAGCTGATACATTAGTGGGTCGATTCAATGATGCTAAAATCAATTTTGAAGAAATAGATGAGAAAATCTCAAACTTGATCACATGGTAGGATAATTCAAAAGGAAAGATAGCAAAATTGCAAAAAGTCAAAGAATCTCATAAGGAAATTCTCTTCACTAACTGGGAAATCCAAATAAAGCAGGTTGAAAGGGAAGTTTCAAGTGCAAGCGAAAGCATAAAACAATATAATTGAAGCTATTAATGATAATCTTTGGTATAAAAGTTTCATTCAAAGATGTTCTCGAGGAAATTTTCTCGAGATTGATGATTTGCAGTTAATCTGGCACGAAAGTCTTGCAACAAAAGAACAACGAATCAAACAACTATTGAATTTGACTTGGAATGCTTATTGGTCATATTTGGTAAAACCACATAGTCAATTGATGGCCCTACGATGCTTAACCAATTCAATCATCCATATGACGTCATTGCTATCAGATACAATTTATGCAGGACAAGTAAAGAAAAGCATTAAGAAGCCTTCAGAAGTTCAAGCTATGATGGATATCTATTAGAAGTGGAAATGAATGAGGATCCAACACCAATCATGATCATATTTTTTAAGCTCTAAATCAATTTTAGTTTTTCATTTTTGGCACTCATTCTAAGGAGAGTCATTTCACTCCTCAAGATTTAGTGCTTAGCTATTTTTGTAATTATTTTTTATATTTAAACCCATTTCACGTATTTAATAAGGGGTCTGAAAATTTTATTTGAAACTCTTTAAAAGCATGCACTTTTGTACTTTTTAAATATTTTCTTTAATTTTTGAAGATCTACTCCACGAAAGTTTATCTAAGAAAGTTTGTTAGGAAGTGCACTTTCGTTTTTCTGTGGTCAATCTTAGAGAAAACACATGGATTGTAGCCTTATTATCTATGGATCAATTTTCTTGCATCACATACTTTTATCTTTGTGTAGTGATTGTTTTATGAATTATTAAGCTATCTTATTTTATGATTATTGTTTGTCAATTATATTTTAGTACAACCTGTTATTCCTTCACTTTTGAATTATAGCTAAGCTACCATCTTTTTTAATTTTGATAAGCAAAATTCTGTTAGATATTTGATGTGATACATTTTATAGTCAACCATTTTGATTAACTATTTAATCGAAATAGTTTTTTTATGAAAGTTTTATACTTCTTGTATGAATAATCTTCATTATCATTCAAGATAGTCATTTATCTAGATTGCACAAATATTGACTTAAACCCAGGTAAACATTAAATATAGTTAGTTTCATTTTTTCTATTGAAACCACCCTCATCTACCAAATCAGCTTTGATTATCAAACACATACCCCATCCTACCATCTTTTTCAAAGATTGGGAAACTGGTCCCATAAATCCAGTCAAAGCCACCAACCCAAACAAATAAGGGAAGGCATTCAAGTCCCCGACTGGGTGGTTATACCCCATGTTGTCACATAGAATTTAGAGGCTTCAACATTTTTGCACTAGGAGGGCCAGGGATGTGAATGGAAAGAAAATCTAAATAAGAAAGCCATTCTAAGAGTAAAATTTCCTCACCGTTACCTCCAACTTACTAGTCACATTCTATATCTCCAAATCCTAAACGTGATGTTGTGAAAAATTATTTTCAATCCACCAGTGTTTCCCCAAAGAAATCAGATCAACATTCCTCTACAGAAACTCCCGAAGTAAAATATTTACTTCAAAAATTAGAAGCGATTTCTCTGTCTCGAGAAGAATTTGAATTATCTCAAGCCATCATTTCTTCACATTTTCCTTCCTCTCGAAGATTAACCAGATCATAGAGTGAAAATTTTGGAATACCTCCATTTGAATTTCCTCTACCTCCTCCTCGAAGGAAAGCTAAGAAATTTGAGTCTGAAACTCATAGTGAGATTCTTTCACCATCACCAAAACCTCCCTCATTTATTCCATCATCTTCATCACAAACTCATTCTATCCAATCATCCACTTCACCATCTCAAATAGTTATTCACACCAGTGCAAGAGCACAATCTTCCTCTACCCAATCACCTTCTACTACTGGTGCATCTTATTCTACACAGATACCCATAATGGATCAAATAATATGGACAAATCCATGAGCTGTTCAAATGGTAGGACCATTACATCCATTACTTGCCCATCCAGAAAATTGGTTGCCAAAATTCAATCCTGATGATGGTCTTCCCGTCGAAGAAAATATAAACAACTTCATGCTATCTATAAATCTAAATGGAGTTGTAGAAGATGTTGTTGTATGAATATTCCCTTATACTTTACAAGGATCAACAGGATCCTAGTATTTTTCACTACCATCTGGTTCCATTGATAATTGGAACGTGTTCCAGGAACAATTCCTAACTAAGTTTGGAGATGACCACTCAACAACTACTCTTCTTAATGATCTCTCCAACTTAAAAACTGAATCTAGAGAGCCAGTTAAGGATTTCAATTCACGTTTTAACAAATTATAAGTGCTGAAGTATAGAATGAATGGTACATTTATGCTCTTCCCTCAAATGCAGTTATTTTTGTTGATAGAGTTGCCAAGCCAACCTTGGCTGAAAACACGAAAGAAGCTATAGCTGTAGAGAAACGAATTTTAGATTTAGAGAAGAAAAATACATTAGAATAAAGAAAATCCATAAAGTTTACCTTCAAAGACGGACCCAAGAAGAAAACACTTAAAGATCCTTTCAATCTTGAAGGTCTAGAAAAAGTATTTAAAACCCTGTCTAATGAAATGGTTGACATAGAAAAGAAAGTAGCTTAAACATCTTCTAGAAAACCCTTTAGACCTTTTAAAATAAATCCCATATTTGATATTAAACCTCAAATACAATATCAAATGTTGAATCAGATTTGGAAGAAGAAGAAGTATCAACAACTGAAGAACAAATTGATGATGGAGAGCTATTTTAAGTACATGGAATGTGGGATTTCATTCTTCCTTTGTCAGAAAATGAAGAAGAAGAGGGATATTTACTTGTCACCACCAAAAGAAAGAGCACTACTCATTTGCCACATACAAGTCAAAAACAAAAATCATTAACTCTTGTTCTCAAAGAAAAAGCAATAGGTAAGAAATATTCTCCCAAGTCTACTCAGACATTCCCTCCTCAATCTAATTCTTCGCCTTTAGCCAAAAATTTGTTAATTTATGATGATATGGAATACAACATAGTCAAATACATGAATAATACCAAAGCTAATATTACACTATATGATCTTAGCAAGTTGAAACATCAGCAGAAGCTATTGCTCAAGGAATTAAATCTAGTCCCCACTTCTCCTCTTCCTACTGCCCTAATTTCTCAGGCCACTCAAGGAATGGGTAAGCCTCCTAGTACTTCATCAAAAAAAGTTAAATCAACTAATGTTGCTTTAATTGGTCATAGATATAATTCTCATACTCCTCCTTTTCTTTTGACTTTTGAATTTTTTAATAAGAATTTGCACAATTGTCTAGTTGATTCTGGAGCTTCATGTTGAAAAGTGTGCAGCAAGAAATGTAAATTTAGAAATTGCTAAAAATAGAACTGCTAAAAATAACACTTCTAAAAATAGTAATGTTTCCAATGAGCATTTTGGCCACCTTGGGAGAGAGGTGAAACTGCTAAAAATAACATCTTCTAAAAATAGCATTTCTGGGCCCCTTCCTATTTATAGCAGTCCCTAGTCTATCTATAGGAAGTAAATTCGAATTTGGTCTTACCAGCAGTTTGGAATATTAATTAATTAATTCTCCATGAGTTAATTAGTTAAGGAAAAGAAAACTTGAATTCTTTGTGAGAACATGCAATTATTTCTCCACTAATTGAGGAATGTGTCCTTTATTTGCTCCACTGATTGAGGAATTAAGGATGCGTTCTATATTGAGAGGATTAGTTGACTTAGTTTAACTTAGTCAATTTCAGTTAGATTAATTTAACAAGTTGTTAAATTAATGAGATACAGTTTGTTGATGCTTGCATGAATGTGACAACTATTATTTTCAGATAATTGTGTATTCACTCATGGATAACTGATGCATGTCAGTTATGTCAGAGACCCAGTTGAGATCAGATGCAGGACAATGTACTATCAGTTGGATGAATATTTTTCCTATAAAGGAAGCTCATCCATGATGAGGATTGATCTCCTTCAGGTTTGTGTAATTAGATCAGAGGTTAGTGAGTGTGTGAAGAGGTCAATTCACACAGGTGGCAACACTAGACCCCAAGGAAACTGCACAAGGAAATAGGAAGCTTGGAGGGTAGAGGAGAAGGTTTGTGAGAAGCCTTTGACTGTCTATGAGTAGCAAAGGGATTGTACTGAGAGTTGGATAGCTTCTGAGCTAAGGCTTTGTGTAATCTGGACTATATTTCCACTTCTATGATAATACAGAGATGGGATTTTAGGTAGGTGCTTTCCCCGGATAAATTCTTCTGTGTTATGTGTGATTGATTCCTTCTTAACAATTATATACGTTCATGCTTGATGTTGTTCATGGTTGATTAGCTTCCGCAAAGTTTATGGTAGATGTAGATCTAGTATTATGCTTTAGTACATTGCATATATCAGTTTGATCTGTAGGTGAAATTTGTACATGATATCAGTGAGCTAGCTGATTTGTAGAGAAAATTCTACATGGTATCAGAGCACAAGCGATCAAGGAGAGAACAATATACTTAGAGGAGATTTCAAAGTTTTGAGTTTTGGGCTGAGAGTTTGCAGAGCATATCTGAAAACTTATGTACAAAATTTTCAGAAATAAATAGTAGATTTGGATTCCTTGCGGAAAAATACCCAAAATCAAAAAAACAATTTGGCTGGATTAGAGTTCGGATGAGGGAGATTCGTTGATTTAAAATTAGCTCTTTTTCTAGAAAATTTCGTGACGGCGGAAAAGTGGAAATAGATTGGTATGCTAGCCAAGAACTTGTATTCACTTGAGGTACAAGATGCATGCAAAGCCTTGAGGATCAAGGCAAAGGTTAGATACTTCGTGGTTGAGAGGGAGAGTAAATTACCTCTCAACATGCAACGCCAGAAGAAGTCTCAGACAATTATGGAGGAGCCACGATTGGTGCAACAACTTCAGGAGGTTGTGGAGCAGCCACAAGTAGAGAAGCTAAGAGGAGATCGAGTAGAGATATCTACTCATGCAAAGACCTCCAGTAGGGGGAAACTTCGAGCCAGGTGGGCAGAGGGATCACATCTAGCCATACCTCCAAGTAGGAGTTGGGGCGATGTAGAGTGATTGTCCCAAGGAGGAGGGGTAGGATCCTTGAGGTACCCAACCTCTTGGATGAGACCTTGCTATAGGAGCCCCGATGTGGAGTAGCAAGAAATGATTAATTGGGTAGAGACAAATATGGATGGAGTGACAGAGAGAGCTACAGTGCAGGGAATCCAAGGACAACGTAGAGCATGTAGGATATAGCAATGCGAGAGGCACAAGTATGCTACACAGTGCAGGGTAGCACAGAGAAGGGTGCAATGGTGCAAGATGCATGGAGATTTTGCAGTAGCGTAGAAGTCAGAGAGGGAGCACTTGTCAGCAGCAGGTAGAGCTTCAGCATAAAAGTATGTTTCTAGCCCAACAGAGTGGTCAGTTGAGAGTTTTTTTGTTCCGAGTGTTGCTGGAGCAACCACACTTGGTAGATGTGTTGCATGCAATACATTCCAGAGTTATAGGATCGGGCTTAAGAGGAAGCCTTCCTTGTTGAGAGGGAGTGATGAAAAGTGTGCAACAAGAAATGTAAATTTAGAAATTGCTAAAAATAGAACTGCTAAAAATAGCACTTCTAAAAATAGCAGTTTGGCTAATGAGCATTTTGGCCACCTTGGGTGAGAGGTGAAACTGCTAAAAATAACATCTTCTAAAATAAGCATTTCTAGGTCCTTCCTATTTATAGCAGATCCCTAGTCTATCTATAGGAAGTAAATTTGAATTTGGTCTTACCAGAAGTTTGGAATATTAATTAATTAATTCTCCCATGAGTTAATTAGTTAAGGAAAGAAACCTTGAAGTCTTTGTGAGAACATGCAATTATTTTCTCCACTAATTGGGGATGTGTCCTTGATTTGCTCCACTGATTGAAGAATTAAGGAATGAGTTCCTATATTGAGAGGATCAGTTGACTTAGTTTAACTTAGTCAAGTTTAGTTAGATTAATTTAACAAGTTGTTAAATTAATGAGATACAATTTGTTGATGCTTACATGCATGTGGAAACTGTTATTTTCAGATAACTGTGTATTCACTCATGGATAACTGATGCATGTCAGTTCTGTCAGAGGCCCATTTGACATCAAATGTGGGACAATGTACTATCAGTTGGATGAATATTTTTCCTATAAAGGAAGCTCATCCATGATGAGGATTGATCTCCTTTAGGTTTGTGAAATTAGATCAGAGGTTAGTGAGTGTGTGAAGAGGCTAATTCACACAGGTGGCAACACTAGACCCCAAGGAAACTGCACAAGGAAATAGGACGCTTGGAGGGTAGAGGAGAAGGTTTGTGAGAAGCCTTTGATTGTCTATGAGCAGCAGAGGGATTGTACTGAGAGTTGGATAGATTTCGAGCTAAGGCTTTGTGTAATCTGGACTATATTTCCACTTGTATGATAATACAGAGATGGGGTTTTAAGCAGGTGCTTTCCCTGGGTAAATTATTCTATGTTATGTGTGATTGATTCCTTCTTATCAGTTATATGTGTTCATGCTTGATTAGCTTCCGCAAAGTTTATGGTAGATGTAGATCTAGTATTATGCTTTAGTACATTGCATATATCAGTTTGATCTGCAGGTGAAATTTCTACATGACATCAGTGAGCTAGCTAATTTGTAGAGAAAATTCTAGACTTCATCCAATATTATGCCAAAAAAAGTTTGCTCAAAATTGAATATTTTACCCCTGAAATATGATTTTCATATTGTACAGTTAGATCAAACACAATTCGAAGTCATAGGATAAATTAATTCCGTTACCATCAAACTCTCATCCAATCCGAGAGTATTTCAAGTAATTGACGTTATAGTCATTGATATTCCTAAATTTTATGGCTTGATCCTCAGCAGAGATTGGTCCGAAAAGATTCATGGTTATTTTGCAACATAGTGGTCTCATATGTGGCTTCCTTACAATGGTAAGCCAAATCAAATAAGGGTCGACCATGAGAAGCATTTAAAGTACATTGTGACTGAACTGGAAGGATAAAATGAGCTCGCAACATACAATAATAATATCATTGGAAATTATTCTGTTGAATCACTTTTGGGCAATTTTAATGCACAAACTTCACCTTTTCTAGAGAACTCTGTTACCTCACAGATTGAAAATTATTCGCAAACATATTCTTCCAAATGTATCAATTTCGTAGATAAACTTGTAGTTAATTCTTTGTTTTGGAAATTATTTTTCGATGGATCTAAATCTAATGATGGAGCAGGGGCAGGTTGCATATTAGTTAGCCCTCAAGAAGAGAAAACTATGTTGGCATGCAGGCTTGAATTTGAGTGCACGAATAAAACTGCTGAGTATGAAGCATTAATTCAAGGATTATACAAAGCCATAGGCTTTGATATCAAGTACATCCAAGTCTTTGGAGATCCTGAAATCATGATCAAAGAGGTAAGGAACACTATTCACTGCCTTTCTAGACATTTAAAGCATTATCAATCATTAGTCCAGGACTTTACCTCACATTTATTAGCATTTAACATTTCTCCAATTCCAAGACTTCAAAACGCAAGTGCTAATCTTTTGGCTAACATTGCATCCAAACTCATACCACCATGAGATTATAGTCCTAGCCGATTTTCTATAGAATTAATTTTTAGACCTTCTATTCCTGATAATATCACCAATTGGCAAGTTTTTAGGGATGATCTTGATATCATAAAATTCCTAACATCCGAAGGATCAGATGATGACCAGATAATATATGAAGACCAACATGATAGCTAGTTCAAACAAAAGAAAAGTGAAAATCCTATACCCAAATCTGTAGTTAAGTTGGAAGATTTGTATGATCTTAAAGACAAATTTAAGAAACCAACTAACTCAAAACTTCAAAGATCGATATTGAGGTTTGAATTAGTAAATCTTGGAACTGATCTTAAACCACAAAATATTAATCTAGGTCTTCATCTTACAACCGATGAAAGGTTAGCCTTCATTCATTTGTTAAGAAGATATAAAAATGATGGGGCCAGCCCACGTGATCCCCCTGTCAGTGTATTCCACTTGATGGGTGTACAAGCAAGTAATAATTTTCACCAGAGATTTTTTTGATAAATGCAAATTGATTAACCGCATTGAATTAAATGAGGGGTATGGTGATTAGTACGATGGTCTTTGTTTGTTAGACATCTGTCCCTCCTTGGGATTCCACGAACCCGCCTTGGTATAGGGTTTCACCACCTTCACGCTCATTCTGTTCATTCATTATTCTCTCGGTCGTTTGTGCTGTGTGCTCTCGGTGATCTCTCGCAGCTTCACTATGGGTTTTGTTTTTTTATGGTTTGTCCACCCGGTTCTCTGAGCTGTATGCTCTTGGTGGTCTCCGAAGCTTCAATGTGGTGTCCTTTTTTTGTTTATGGTTTTATTTTCCTAGTTCTCCAAGCTGTGTGCTCTCGACTGTATTCACGGCTTCAATGTGGGTTTTGCTTATGGTCTTGTTTTACTGGTTCGGGACACGACCTGGAAGTTTTTTCATTCATCCGGCAAGGTTATGAAAACCTGGTAAGGTTCGCTCCCTTCGTGGTCTCCTTCTCGAGTGTCGACTATTGTTGTATGTTTGATAATCGATTTGGTATGTCTCTGTGCATCTTTATCTAGGTTCGATGTTTGTGCTTTCCACGAGTCTGGCAGTCAGTTGTTGGTTGCGTTGTTCCTGGTAATGTTTCTCCAGCTCCGAGTTCAATTTCTCCACGAGCCTGGCAGAACTGTGATGACGAACTCCTTCGGTTCCTCCGTCAATTTATCAGGGTAAGTCCCCCTGTTCTATGTTAGTTATATATGCTCCTTTTTCCTCAGTTGCCTAACGTCTTATATGAGTTATATGAGTCATATATTTATGAACTGGGTTCGTTCCTTTGTTTCGAACAAAATGTAAATAAGCAAAGAATCGGAATACTATCTTTATGTTTCTATGAATTCAACTATGGAACTGAGTGGACTATATTTATATATTCGCATACCTAGTGTTTACAGAATTTGTTTGCTTATCTGGACTCGTAATTCCAACTTCGTGTCGTTTGTTCACATAAATGATTTCATGTCTAATTGTTTGGTTGAGTTCACCTGTAATCTGGGCGCTTACGCTTCTCCTCTAGTTTTGGTTATCTCCTCTTTCATTTTATAACCTGTAGTGGTATAACAACAGTCTCCACGAAAGTAATTTCACACAAATTATTATACACAGTATTTGGGACGCTGTAGAGGTGAATGTGCACAGAAAAATTATACTTCTCTCTTTTTCATTTCTTTGTCAATCGAACCTGTACATTGTGTTTTGTCCCTCTTTTTAAGAGCAGTGTTCTCAAACTGTCACTAACTGCTGTTAATTATGTTCAATTGGTTACATCAGTTATTCCTCATACAGAACTTTTCATGGTTGTCTAGCATATTTTCTTTTCATGTTTTTTTACAACAATAAATTAACTATCTAGAAACAATGACACTAACTAATTCCTATTGTTCCTAATTACAATTTACTAAATTAACTTAGGCAACTTAATAAAAGAAGAATGAAAAAAACAAGTACGCTATCCATTCAGTGAATTAACTCCTTCGTCCCCTTCAAAGACCATATTGCCTTCACTTTGTCTTTGCCATGTCAGCTAGATGCTCCTGCATCAAAAATGTTTTTGGTTGGAATTATGATGATCTTAAAAAATATGATACTTCTATCATACAACATACTATTCCTATGATATCCGACGAAAAGCCTGTACAACAGAAGTTGAGAAAGATTCATCGAAATTTCGAAAATCAAATCAAATCTGAATTAAATAAACTTGTAGAGTTGAGGCTTTTGTGATCCATATCAAGTTTACGAGAGATTTTTCGGCGAAAATCACATGAAATACCATTTGTCGACATGTTTCAAACCAACCAATGTGGTTTATCGTCAGGACAAGTTGAAGAAACAAATCCAGCTTAGCATGTTAAATAGTTTGAGCAAAGCCTCCAACGACTAATTTTGACTTTTGGACCAGGGTCATAAATTTTTATAATTTAAAGGAAATTAGTTATATTAGGTGACCAATCCCTTAAAATATATATAAAAATATAAAAATATTTA